>VZRF01004997.1:847169-1083086 GCA_013396875.1 Vireo altiloquus
TTTATTTTTATGACTTCTCCCTTTGGCTCTAATTCTCATCACCACCACCCCCACCCCCCCCGCCATCCCCTCGCTCTTTGTCTCTCGCAGAGGCTTCGGGTTCGTTACGTTCGCGGATCCGGCGAGTGTAGACAAAGTCCTGGCTCAGCCGCACCACGAGCTGGACTCCAAGACGGTAGGTGCTGCGCGGGGCTGCCCTGCCGCCCTTCCCGGCACGGCGGGGACGCGACCCGGGCGCTGCGAGCCCCCTCGGGCCGCTGTCGCGGGCGGTGGCAGGCTGTCATTGAACCGGGACCTTGCGTGCCTCGGCTCTTCCTTTAGATATTTTTTTTTTTAGACTCTGCCTTTTAACTTACCGAAAGCGGTAACTTTTTTTTTTCTTTCTTTTTTTTTTTTTTTTTAAAATCCGAATTCGCCCATACCGACCGCTGGCTCCTCCCCCGGCCTTATATTTTATTGAGCGGTGACATTGAAAAAGCTGTGGAGTAAAATCCAACTTTTTTTTTGGTGTTGGGCTGCGGAATGCTTTCTGCAGGGAACTTTGTGCTTCTTTTGATTGATTATTTATGTATTGGTGAGCGCGTTTCAAGGTGGGAGTGACTTACTGTCAGACCGTGAAAGCTGCTGCTCGTGTCATTTCCCAAAGTCATTTTTTGGAGAGATCCCCTCACCTGTGATGGCAGGGCCCCTGCGAAATGCACGCGGTAATTTATGGGAAGCTCTGTGAGAGCTGAGAGTGGATGTGGTAGAGAAGCACAAGTCCTAATGTGTTGTTGTTTCTCCAGAGCTTTTTGCTGCGCTCAGTCTCCAGTGCATAGCATAAGGAAAAAAAAAAATGCTTGTGAGATTCAGTTGATTTATTTTATTTTTTTTAAGAAACATTACATTTCTTTGTTGTTTTTTTTTTTTTTAAACAATTCTGCACCTGAGTTTGCCCCCTGCCCTGATGCGGCGTTTTCAGTGTTGGGTCAAACAAAAGGTATCAGGCGAGTGCAGCTCTGGGCCCTGTTTTCTCCCTGTGATCAAGGCCATGCAAAAAGATGAAGTTTTGTGTCTCCTACTTTGTTGTAGTTTTCAGCTTCGGCAGAGCTGGGAGGGGAGGGGGGAAGGACACTGGTAGAGGTCATCAGTGCTCCGGTGCTGCTGGCTCTGGAGGGGGCTTGTGTTCGGGGAAGGGAAGGTTCCTGCTGGTGGGACTGTGTGCGGAGACCTTCTGCTGGACAGATCGAGCGTGGTCCTTGCTGTCACGGGGTTTAGAGTCTGGGTTCTGGGGCTTAAGGGTTTTATTTTAACCTGAGCGTGGTGTTAGGAGCAATCCTGTTTCGGTGCTGCAACATCTCATGGGTGCCTCTGTGTGCGAGATTATAGTTAAATGAAGAAAAGGAGAAGCAGGGAGCAAACATGAGGATATGATTTTTTAAAAATGTAATTTATATGGAATGAGAAAGCCCAAAGCTCTTATAGAAGCAGGTGGAATCTAATGTTTTAATTCGACCTACAGATTCTGCTGGGCTTGCCTGAACACGAAGCCCATGCTTTCGCATGCCTTAATAATTTGATTTTAGGTTTAATCAGATATGGTAAGATAACTGATTCAACCGTGCTCCTGAAATTAAACTCACCAGACTTTTCATGTACAGCTATATTCTCTATGTGTTTTTAAAGATAAATTTAGATAAGAAGAACAAAGGCAAACAGTATCTTGAACGAGGGTTTTAAAAAAAAAAAAATCATGGGAGGACACCCTGTCATATTTCTGACTATAATTAGGTCCTCCCCCAGCTTTTTTCTTGTATCACAGTCTAGTCTCTGCAATGTATTAATTTGCTCTTCTCTGGGGGAGGGGTGAAGAGCTTCACCAGGGCAAATGTGCCTCGGTTTTGGTTGTGTGATAATGGTTGAATCAATCCAAATACAAAATTGACCTTAGAATCTGTAACGCAGCTCAAAAGTAAAGCACGGAGCCAGGCAGGTCCTTTCAGGCGTGTATTTGTAGAGTATTGTAGTAACTGTTGTGCAGTATAACAAGGCATTTGACTCTGTTTCAACGTTCAGCACAGGAGGCAGATCGGTTGGGTATTGGCATGGAAACGTCGCTCTTGTTTACAGTTACGTTAAAAGCTTTGTTTAGGTAATGGCCATTCATATCAGAAATAGTATTATAGTCATTTCCTAGAGGACTTGTAGATACAGTAAGTAGAATTGTACCTAACTAACTAATTTTTTTTTTGGTAGAACTTTGGTTTTTTTGTTTTATTTTTTTTTTTCTTTTTGGTTGTTGTTTAAATAGTTGACAGGGTTATGCAAAAGGTATGGATTTGCCACGTTCATTGCTAGTGTATCTCTTCAAAGGCTGATGGTGTTTATCCAAAAGGTTTTGGGAAGGAAAATTCAGTTCTTTTAGAAAATCTGTCGCTGTGGTGCAAAGGACTCCATGCTCTTTGAACTGACCTTCAAAAATGCATGTGTTGCTTTGGAGTTTAATGGCTTTCCCAGCTTTTTACCAGCAGGACTTTGCAGTGATGTCCCTCTGGTGGGCTTGGTGTTCTTTGGTGGGAAAACTTGTAGTTTTGGAGCAAACATAGAAACGTGCATATTTTTCCACCTTTGGGTATCGCTGTGGAAAATCCGTACCTGTTGTATTTCCCCAGTAGACAAATGCCTAGTCGGTGCTGAATATATCTGTAGATAATGTTAATCTCTATGAAAAGGTTAGCTTTCTAGATAAATAATTTTACTTTCTATGCTTTTTGAACAATAAAGTGGCATGTAATCGCTCATTTCTCAGGTGTGTCCTAAAAAAGATACAATATTTGTATCTGATGGAGGCAAATCAGTTTATCAGTTGCACATCAAACGTCTGCGATATTTCCCATTTTGACAAATTAATTGACTAAAACTGCTTTTTAGGAGAGGCCCGTGGTTATTTAGCAGTGACAGGAATATTTATCACCACAGGAATAACAGTACCAAATGGAAACATCTCCTCTTCCTCATCAGGGTTCGCTTGAGGGGGGGAAAACACAACAAAGCCAAATCCAAACTCTAGAAGAAAGCTTGTCCTTCTGAATGCGCTTAACACAATCAGCATTAGTGGCATCAGTTGGTTATACAGGCAAGGACAGCACCGAAAGCAGTTGCAGGTTGCACAGTTCAGGCAGGATTTAGTACTTTAAAACATCCTTTCCCAGACCCTTTAGGTAGAAGATGTGTGCGTGCAGGTGCTGCTGAGAAGCAGAAGTGAAACCAGCAGCACACAGGCGTTTCACTGCGATTTAGGGGCGGCACTTGTTAAAAGGGCTGATGTTTTTGTTTTCATCCAGCCTTCTGCCTGCCTGCTCCCTCCAAACACCACTGGGTACCATTCCTTGGCATCTGCGGTGGTGTCTTCTTGGTTTCAAGTAATTTTTGAATGGGAGAGGAGTCCCTGTTTAGAGATGACCCATGTGGAAGTTGTGTGTGAGGTTGCAGAATGAGCATTTTGGAATGCAGAGGGGATGTGCTAATTCATGCAGTGCAAGGGGAGCTAACGCTGCATCTTAAAACAGGGCTGGGGGTAAAGCAGGGTTTTTTTTTTCCCCTTTTTGTCTCTGGTGATGTGCTTCATTCATGGATAGTTCAAGTAACTCCTTAATGGAAAACCTTTTTTAAGAAGTTGTTTTCTTCTGATTTAAATGCCCGTATATTTTACACACATGAAACTCGTTTGTAACTTGCTCTCCTCCCATCCCACTCCATCCCAGAAATGCCCCTTTGGAGTTTTCCATTGCTCACATACTTTCTTTGAGAGTGAGTAAATCAGATCAGGTGGGCATATCATTATTATGGAGACTCTAGTCCTTTTAATGTTTCAGTTTTAATAATTGAAATGGGAATAATTTTACTTTGGCTTTGACTTTCCTTTTTCGTGTGGTGTTGCTTGTCAGTTAACAAAACAAAGCGGAAAAAAGTAACTTCAGACCCAATTGCAGGAAGGTGCAGGTGTCAAAGCCACCAAGTTAAGATGTTGGTCAGGAATGCTGGCCCTCTTTCTGTGCAACCTCCAGGGCATGCAGATAATCCTCTCCATGCAATTTTGGTGGTAGAAGCAGCACCCAGAGACTGATCCAGAGCTCCCTGAGCACCCATGGGGATTGCTGCCCAGAAGATGATGGAGGAGAAGTGCAGAAGAGATGTTTTCTTCCTTTCTTTCTGTCTCCCTGCCCTTGCCAAACTCCCTAGTCAAACCCAGACTGTGACCTATCATTTCCAGAGTAGCTCTGAATGATCTGGTGTGCCAAATTACAAGCCTGAGAAATGAGGGATTAATAATTCAGTGATTTAAAATCAAAATAATATAAAATGACAACCAAAGCTATCCTGTTGATTTCCCCTTTCTTTTTCCTCAGATTGACCCTAAAGTCGCGTTTCCCCGACGAGCACAGCCCAAGGTAAGTAGGAGGATCGATAATAGGATTTTAGGCACACAGAGAATCATTGTTGTCAGGCAGTTCGGGTTTCAGCCAGGGAATTGGCAATGAAAGCTTTTAAAGCTGAGTGCTGCTCTGGGGGGGATCAGTGTGTGGCTGTGGCCCAGGAGGCTGCTCTGTGTCCGTGAGGAGCTGGTCAGCCGGGCTGGGCAGCAGGGCCGGTGCTGTGTCCGTGTGGAGCCAGTCAGCAGTGCCAGGCCGGTGCCATGTCCGTGCAGAGCTGGTCAGCCGGGCCCGCCCGGTGCTGTGTCCGTGCAGAGCTGGTCAGCAGGGCCAGTGCCAGTCCCACTGGAGCTGCTGCCGTGGCCCCACGCCTGGGCTGCTGCTCCGTTCAGGGTGTTGTGCCTGGTGTTCATGAAGAGTGTTTGGATTAAGTGCAGGCTTCAGGCTTGTTTTGAGCTGAGCTTTCAGTTCTGTGGTTGTGATGGATGGAGATATATCTCTGCCTTCATTGTTTGCAAATTTTCTTTTGTATGACTCGAGAGATGTGTGCAGAGTTGTGTGTAAGCCTTGGATGGCAAGTTCCTGATGAGGCTCTGAGCCCTGGGGGCCACAGGGTGTTGTTCTGCAAGAGCAGGGGAGCAGTGGTGTGAGTGTCCAGCTGGTCAGGCTGGCCGGAGCGGCGGCCTGGCGATGGTGTGGCTGGTCCTCAGGGTGGCACGGGGATGGCACAGGGACACAGATGCTTCTGCCTGCGTGCTCCCTCCAAATGCCACTGGGTGCCATTTCCCCTGGAGGAGCCACCTATGGAATACAAGTGGTTGTTGCTCTTTAGGTTGTGCCTAATGAAAACAAATCAGTCTCAAAGCCAAACTTGCAGCGTGTGAATTTGGAAAGCCAGAGGCTGAAAGAAAACTTCTGTAATTGACGTTTTTTTAATTTGTTTTTGAGATGCTATTGGAAAAACTTAATTTAACTGATGTATGGCACTTGTGTACACGCTTGTCATCTTGGGTTACTTCAGTCTTCTGGTAGAAATGGGAGGAAAAGGCTGCAAAGTTGTAGATGCAAGTCAATAAGGAAAAGTGGTTTAAAGTTGGTGGTGGGAAACTACCTGAACTGTTATTGCATACAGCTCCTCATGAAAGCAAGCAGTAACTGTGTGTGTTGAACCGTGATGTTAAATATTGCACAAAATAGGCGTCTAGGAAAAAAACCCTGTGTCATTTAAAACTCCTAGGCATAGCACAGGAGAAGTGCTAGGGACTTCTTTAAAAGAAACAAAAAAAGGGGACAAACCCCAGCAGCCTACTCGCAGAATTTTAAACCAGACTAATGCAGGCAAATGTTTAGAGGTTCTTTTCTTTCTAGGACACGTCTAATAACTAATTGGTGAATAATAGTGTGCCTGGCTTGCTTCTGCACTGAGCAAAGAGTTTATAGTGTGTGGGGCTTGTGGCTTCTGGATTATGTTGTTGGATTGATGCCTTCTGTAATATACAATTTAAAGTTACCAGAATTTTGCTCTTGTGCTTGATGTGCCTATTGCCCTTCCCAATACATTTTAGAGGTTAATTTACATTTTATACTGTCTTCAGTGCCGGTTTTTACTGTTTCTACAGTGTTACTTGGAGAAGTCTGTAATGCTTACAACAGAGCTGTTAAGCTATCCCATGTGACTTCTTCTCTAACAATTAAAAAAACCAGGACATGTTTTACATCGAGGATATTAGTGAGTTAATTTTTTTGTGTTAAAGAATGCAAAATCAGGTCGTATTGACAAAGGGTATTTTGTTTTTCTACACATAGGGGTTTTTTTTCCCTTGATTTTTGGTAACAGACATCTTTCAAGTGTGGGGCAAATGCTAGAATGGACATCGAATTCCACTCTTAGCAGGAGCTCTCTCTGGAGAGGTCAGCAGTGTCTGTTGCTGCTTTTTACACGTTTGTCCTTTTTAAAATGTTGGGATTTCTACAGGGCACTTAAAAAAAGTCTGAAGATTGAAAACAGCCTAATTGGAGACTGGAGAAAATCAGATGCAATAAAGAGCAGATTTTACATCAATTATGATGTATTATTCTGGCAAGCATTTCATAATCTGAATATTTTGTTTTCTGTTTTTTTAATTAGATACTGAATTAAGGTTTTGGACTTTAGTTGTTCATTTATCCCAGTTGAATAGCGAATGCTCAGCGTTAAAATGTGACTGTACTTTAGTCTAATTAACTAGCTAATGCTTGGGTCTGTGGAGATTAATGGCATTTAATGAAATGTCTCTGTCTCTCTCTAGGTGCAAGGGGAGAATTTGTTTTTTGTTTTGTTTTTTTTCCCCCTGAGTAATCTTCCTTCCTGGTATGTTTAGCAAAAAGGGGATTTGTTTTGGTTTTTTTCTTTTCCTGTGATTTTCCTGGCAGTGATGGGGGCCGAGGTGGAAGCAAGGCTGGGGGTGCATTCCCCTTCTCGGGCTTCCTTCCATCCATCCGTGTCGTTCCTGGAGGAGCCCTTTTGCCCCTCCTCGGCACGATTAACTCCTCCGTGGGCACATCTGAGCTTTGCCCCTGCCTTTGGTGCGGGTCCAGCGGGGTCACACTCGCTTGTTCCTTCCCCTCCTGACCCACGGTAATTGCCCAGCCTGCCCTTTCAAAGCCCAAGCCCTGTAAAACGCTTTCTTTAGGGCTTTTTAAAGCGCATCTCCGTGGTTTGACACCTCTCTGGTGATGCAAATTGGTTCCTGAGCAAGCGGTGGCAGGTTGTAACAGCCCAGCATTCTTCCCTGATTTCCGTAGAATGACCCTCGCAGAAAATCCTCGCTGATTGCCTCCAGTGGATTACCGGGATGTGTAATCCTGCTCTCCTTGGGAAGGCCAGGACGACTTGAAGCCATTGTTTTAGGAAATTTGCCGCAGGGTTTAACTCGTTGGGGTTCTGGTGAATATATGTCTCCTTCCTCGGGGCTGCTGTTCCTTGATAAAAATCTGTCTTGCTTCCAAGTGCTGGAAGGCACTCTGTAAAAGGAGAACATTTATAACTCTGCTGACTTAAAAAATCCTTAAGAAGCAGCAGTGATGGGGCACCAGTAGATTTGTACCCCCTTTTGAATATTGAAGACTACAATAATTTGGCTTTTTACTATACATAGCCTTCCATTTCTGAAGTTACCTGCTCTCTTAGGTTGGAGAAGCCTTATCCAATTTAGCATGTTCATTAGATGTTTTCAAATGTAAGCAATTTCCTCTCTCATGCCTCTACCTTAGGGATTTATTTAAAAAACAAAACAACAAACCTGAAGAGCAAAAGGACAGCAGGCTCGGTCAATGAAGTAGCTCCTTGGCCATGGAAATGTCTTTGGTTTAGGAATTTGGATGCTTTGTTGTGCAGAACTGTGTTCGAAACAGAGGCAGGTAAAACTTCAGCCAAAGCTTAGTTATTGAGGCTGCCCACGGAGGTGGATTTTGTGCTCAGGTTCCTGCAGGGTGGGACCGAGGTGCTTGTTCTTCCTGCACTCACAACAGGGGCATAATGCTTGTGGTTGGGAATTGCTCCCAGTTCAACAAGCTGGAGCTGCTTGTAGTGAGGTGTGTGGCATAATGAGCCCTGCGGATGTGCCCTGGTGGCTGTGGTCTGGAGCCTGCCTGGAATAGAAAAGGCAGAGTAGCTGCTGCTGGTGTGGGCTGGCCCCACGTGCAGGTTGTCCAGAGTCCTGTCTGCTGGTCACCCTGAGGGCAAGTGGCCACTGCATATTTTAATTTGGGCTTTAGTCTGTTTGAATTGGATACAGAACACTGGTAGCCATTTGGTCACAAAACAGCAGAAGGACTTCACTGGGTGAGGGAGGTATTTTGTGTGGTAATGGGCTGGGGATGCAGGACACCGAGGTCTTTATTAGATGTGCTGTTGTCACAGAGGTCAGTGCAGGACTGTCCTGGCCCCTCTGGGCCCCAGCCAGTCCCTGTGCCCGCATGGTGCTGGCCGTGCCCGTGGCCAGGCTGGTTTCCTGTCTGGCTGGGCACGTGGGCTCCGAGCACTTGTGCACATCTGGTCCTTCTTCTTGGGCAAGAAGCAGTGTCAACAACTCTCCTTTCATGTGAGACGCTGCTGGTTAAAGCCATGTGAAGCTGCCTGTTCCAGAGCAGCAAATGGAGGGCATGCCCTTTTGGAATAACACCCGGGCCAACCTAGGATTTTTTTTTAAAGCTAACCAGTGGATTTGGATGTCTGATTCCAATTAAGTTAACTGTGGGTGGGGTGTCTGCGTCCCTTGGCTGTCTGATAAGCCTCAGCCTGAGTAGCAGGGAGAGATTTTATTCTGAAGCAAATGATGGACCTTGAAAATCAAGAGTTCTATTTGTTTCCTTCCCTGCTTCTGCCTGTAAACTCGAGGTTAGTCCTACTATTTCCCATCTTATTCTAGGTGTTAGGTAGACTTTGAAGTTTCTTTTTTTTTTTCCCCAAAAGAATGTGAACTGAACACAGTTGCAGAACTCAGGATTCTTCCTTTCCTGCCACCCTTCCTTCCCCACCAGGCTGTAAAGAGCAGCAAAGTCAGACCTTTTCCCGATGATTTTTTTTTTTTTAAATTCTTTCTAGATTCCCCTGCATTTGCAGGTCTGGGTGGAGTACAAGAGGAAGTGTTTCCTGCTCTTGGCATCAGGCATTGATGTGTAGCTTGATAATAATCGTGATATCATCTGTGTGCAGAGTAGTGTGAAGTCCTTCCCAGATGGTGTGGGGGATTTCTTTGGTGGTCCACGGCCACTGTTTGGGTGTCTTGTCAACCAACCCTGATGTGAATCCCTTGTCCAGGGTAAGCTGCTCCTAGAATTTGCTTCCCTCTGGCACTGGATGATCCAATGGAAAAGTTTCGGAGTCTGACTCTTGGCTGATGAACCCAGCTCCAAGCAGTGGAGGATCAGAGTTTGAAACCCCTTGTCCTTGGGCTGGGGTTTGTGCTCTCTGCGGTGTGGCTGAGGCAGAGGGTGATTCTGTCCTTGGATGCTGCAGCCAGAGGAAAACGGGGCTGTGCAGTGAGTTCTGTCAGAAATGAGCTGAGCTGGATTTTTGTAACTGTTGTGTTTTGGAGATGTAAACATTTATTTCTTCTCCCCAATTACTCAGGTACATTGTTCATGTTGTCCTGAATCCCCACAGACTGTCTTGTACTTGTTAAAATGTCTGTATTTCCATTCTCATTGCCTAAGGACGTCTTTCATGGTAAGAATAGTCCTAATGTACTTTCCTTCCCTTCGACATACTGCTAACTAAAATTAAAATTGAACACTGTCTAACATGGGATTTTGTTAAAAGGAGGTTCTGCATTGCCTGTGTTTTCCCGTATTGCTGGATTATTTTTAATGGCATCTACCAGGTGACTTTTGTGCACTTGTATATGCCAGGAAAGGTTCTGAGGTAGGGAGGTCACGGAAATGGAAGGAGAGCAGCATGCTAACACCCCTGTGCATCCCTCTCTGCTTCCAGATTGAGTACATCTCCTCTGCAAAGTGCTGAGCCTTTATCAGCCCGGGGGTAGGTCTACTAATGACTGATCTAAAACCATCAAATTCATTTATTTGTCACTGCCAGTGACAGGCCAGTTAATGCTAATGGATTCTTTTTTTAGCCTGTTGACTCTGGTGATAGTCTCATAAATGTTGTGAAATCCAAAGCATTAAGGGAACTTGGAACTTATTTTTAGAGGAGAGCTACTGAAACAGGGCAAGGTGGGGTGTGTGCATCAAGATGTATGTTGTGCTCAGTTCTAGTTCATTAAGCTGTACTTTGAGTCTTTGCTGTTCCTAATAGTGACTTGACTTTTCAGTTGTATTTTAGTGTTCTCTTTCAACACATTTTGGGTCATGCTATAAAGTGAAGAGAAGCTGTAAATAGTCAGTCATCTTAGGGAAAAATGGCTTGTTTCAGAAAATGGTTCGTCTCAGGGCCTGAATCTTCTCTGCCCCTATTGTGTGAAAGCACTTAAGCATATACTTAAGTTGGCGTAAGCATGTGGGTAAGTGCTTTGCTGAATCAGCATGGGCTCAAAGCACGTTATTAAATGCTTTGTTGAACTGTGAAGCCTGTAGCAGAAAAAGATTAAAAGATTACTTTGTGTATTTGACAGTACTTTGTATATGGTCAGTTCCATCACTTCTCCTTCAGAGATAGGCAGTTTCATCTCGCTCACACTCCCCCCTCCACCAGAGGATCTCACTCACAAGAAAATACTAATCTGCTCTTTCCTCAAAAAACTGATTACGAGGTCACTGTAGCATCAGACTTTAAAAGAAAACATCATTGTTGAAGCTTAATTTAGTCTCTAGCCCTGAAATCACACATTCTGTTTGCCTTAGTCACTGGAATAATTCTGTAAACTATGTGAGTAGTGTTCAATGTGGCCTATGATTTTTATGATATTATTGCTGTAGAAATTGTGGTTTGCTGAGTAATTTGAAGGTTACTGTGAATCTTTGTAGTCAGATCAGCATGCGGTATTAATAAGTTACTTCTGAACTTTGGCGTTTTACTACTCTCCTGTTGAAAGTATTTCTTCTATTTTTTGAGTGCAGAGAAAATCTGAAGAATGTTGGGAAGTTGTTCTCCCCTGCTCAGTCATTCCCTGTGCTGGGACATCTGCAGCTGGGTGTATTGTTGTGACTGAGTAGGCTTAAATTAAGATTGTACTTGGGGAACTTTGTATTATAAAGAAGGACCCTGCTAAGGCTTATGCAATTCCGCGCATGAGGAACAGTCCCAGAGACCTCGGCGAGCACAGTGAAATGCAGACAAGGCTCCTTAATATGTTGGTGAAGTGTACGTGGCAGGAAGGGTGAAGGCAAAGAAGTATTGACAGCAGCAGAAAGCGTCGCTGCCTCTGCCCTGCCCTCCCCCAGCAAAGACTTGCATTAATTTCCCATTGACTCTGATGTACAATAGGGAAGAGGTTTCAAGCTGACTGAAGGGGCAAAGGTCCAAGAAAACTACTGTAGCAAGAACTGATGCAGAGTGACATTAATGAGGTGGCCTGGCAGGTGGGAGGGAAAAATGGTGGGGTGGGGGAAAGAAACTAATATCTGGTGAATTAAGTAGTTCCCAGGGTTTGAAGATGTTAAGTCCCCTTGGTTTTATTTTCCTTCGTGTGTGTGACACAGCTCTGAGATGGGGCTGAGCAGGGCTCCTTGGCTGAGCATGTGGGTCCTGGTGCAGCTCCAGTCCTCCCAGCTCGGGGCTGGGTCCCTGGGAGTGCTGGCATGGCCCAGAGGGTACAGAATTCCTCTGTACTGCTCCCAAATCTGTGCTGTGCTGTTTTAATCAGTGTTTTAGTATTCCTGACTCAGAGCTCATCTTTACTGTGTTCTGTGGGTCAATTTTGCATCAAAGAGAAGGTGAGGAGCACAGGGTGGGGAAGTGTTTTGAAGTTTTGATTTATTTAAAATAGGGACTGCGAGGTGCCAACAAGACTTCCAGCTTCTCGAATGCTGGTGGAAAAAGAATGCTTGCTGGATAGAGTCTGGAGAGGCTTTACCCAATTGCTGTATAAACACTGTTCAGGAATCTTCCCAAAGCTTAATGTGGTGTGGTGTGAAAAAAGGTTGCAAGGAGCTGAGCGTTTGTCCAGAGTATTTGTGAATCCCACTGGGCTGGGAGATGTTGCTCAAGTCAGAGGCCTGGTTTGTGGCAAAAGCTCACCAGCTGCAAGCCCTCAGCCCTGGCAGCTTTGGTGTTTGTTGCGCTGCTGGAAGAAGGTGTTGCTGAAGGGGATGTTGCCAGTGCTTGCTGAACGAGTGAAACTCCTGTTTAGTTTTCCTTTTGACTGTGTTATCAATCATTTATGTTCAGAGTTGTGTTGGTGCGATTCCCTGCTCTGAGCCTGAGCTGTGTGCGGGGCTCAGTATGTACACAGAGCATTTATCCTTTTGCCAGAGGTTTGCAAAGTGCTGTAAATGAGTAAAGATGTTCCTTGCTGGTGAAATTTGCCTACTTCTGCTATTGTACTTGGCAGACCTACAGAGCCTATAGCAGCATGTCACGCTCAGTGAATTGTGGGAGGGAACAGAAAACATTGAAAAGAAATCCAAAGGTAATGCCGAGATGGGAAATATGATAGGAAATTTGTGAGGATTGGGGGTATTGCCCCACCTTTGGGGCTGCTACCAGCCCTTGTGTTGGGTGATGTCAAGTCTCGTTGTCTGCCATGTCCTCAGCATCCCTGAGAGATCTCTCCTGCGAGTACTGAGCAAGCCCTGAGACAACTCCAGCAAAAACTGTTGGCTTCTTGCAGCAGGAGCTCCCTCTCCTCAAAAAGTCTCTGCTGTAGAGTGTTTGGGGTTGTTTTGATTGATGTATTTGCACCAGACAGCTCATCTTCCTCCGCAGTCACTTTTTGTAGGTCAGCTCTGAGACTCCAGCCCTGGATGGGTGGCCTGCTGAATACACAGCAACCATTTGAACTGTACCCTCTTCAAATACTACCTGGTGAAAAAACCCTTGTAAAACCTGCTATGAAAATGTCCCAGGCCTGCTGTTGGCTGCAGTTGAGAGCTGAGGAAGCAGAGTTGCTGTTGGTTGGGCTCTGGTCTTGGCATAGCATGTAGGAACCCAAGTAAGGCCCTGGTGGGCCTGGTACCGATGAAGGTCAGAGAAAAAAGGGCAGCAGGGGATTATCCAAAGATCTCAGTGTGGCAGAGAACGCAGCCGCTTCCTGGCACCAGGGTTTGATACCACAGTAAACGGCCGCCTCTGTCCGAAGGGGATGTTGGCAGCATCCCTGGGCGCTGGGGAGGAAGTGTGGGAGGCAGAGCAGCATTGTACGCTGCCAGCTCTTTATGTGACTTATCTTTGAGGGGTTAAACTGGGTTTTTTTTGTTGTTTTTAACGACTTTTGACTGTAAAATTTATAAGGGGGCCGTGACTGGAGCGGCAGCGTTGCGGTGCGCGGTGGAGGCTGTAACTGCTGAGGTTCCTGCCCTACGCCAGCACTTCCGAACTTCCCAGAGGGGGAAGCAAGATAAGGACGTGAGGCTGCAGCACGTGAGAGGTAGCTGGTGGTGTGAATTGTGGCTCACGCCGGTCTCATGGCTACAAACCAGTGCAGGGGCTGGGAGCAAGGGGGAGCCTGGCAGAGGGCTGCAGCGGGCTCAGCGGCACCGTGTGACACAGAGCTGCTCCCGTGCCCTCAGTAACGGGAGGAGAGGGGGCAGCACGCTGAACTGCAGGTGTGCTGGAGGCCTCTGCCTCCAGATAAGTGCTGGTCCTCTTCCCACAGCGCTCCTGGCAGCTGGCTGGCTCCTTGGTGCCCGCTCCTCTCCGCCTGCCCGGCGTTCTCCCCGGTGGAGCTGGGAGGGATGGCTGCCATGGTGTCTACGTCCTGTGCAGACAGGGAGTGCGTCCTGGTGTGCCTGCACAGCTCTGGGGACAGCCTGCCCCGGGATCGCAAGCCTCTGTCCATCCTATGCCTGCCAGGGGCATTTCCTGTCCCAGCCCGCCTGGGACCCTGGGGGCTGGTGGGTGGCAGTGGAAAGAACCTGGAGAACCTCCTGCCACTGCACCTTTTGTGCTCTGAACTCCGGCCTCACCTAATGCCAGGAATTGGGATGGAAGCAGCAGGTTCTGCGTGTGAGATGCCCGGCAATATATGTGTGAGGAGGGAATTGTGATCGTCTTGTGACATTTTTATTTTTTCCTTCCCTCTCTTTTTCATCTGGTCACATCCACTGTGTCATTAATCTTCTAGATCAAATACAATGATGGTTGAAAGTCTTCTGCAGTTATGATTCCCCCAAAGTTTTGTGACCGTGGCTTTGATTTTGTGGTAGTCATAAGAAGTCAGTTTAGATTTCTGGACCTCTTTTTGTAGTTATTTTCAGTAGATATTTTAGTAGAGACATTTGTCTTCTCTCTCGATTAAGCATGTATATGCAATAGGAGAAGAACAAAATATGGAATAGAAAAAAATAATAAAACCATTCAGTTACCAGTCCAAAAGCCTTAGTGCTAAAGAGCCATGAAGAAGCTTTATTGGAACTATAATTGCAGACATAAGCAGTGATTATCTGTCTTCGTGCCTTTATAGTCCCCATCACTGTCATCTGAACGCATGAAGCTGATGATAGTGTGAGCAGAACATTATTCAGCTGGTGCTGTGTAATGCTGATCTCTTGCACTGTGTGGAAAGTAACATAAAGTGTCAATTCATCTGAAGGTGATGGGGAGAGAAACGGGTAGGAGAGGACAAGTGTTGTTGCAGAACACCTTACTCGTGAATCTTATTTCATCGTGGTTGCAGCTGAAGGAATGCAGGGACAGGGTAAACTTCTTACATGGACATGGTCACATGAAATTTGCTGTTTCTTAATGTTCTTAGAGGTCTTGGGCAGGTGCAGCCCTTTATCCTTGAAGAGTGCCTTGGTGTGTTTCCTTGAAATGCTCTAAACTGGCTCCAGCTGAGAGAAGGGCAGCAGCACCTGTTTGTCTTGCATTCCTGAGAACTGGAGATTGTTGGATCAAGGCAGACAAATGGATGCTGCCAAGCACTTCTTGAGGTGGAACAGAGATCAGAGAGCAAGTCCTGAATTTCTTGGCTGAATACTGGTGCTGGTTATGCAGGTGAAAATGTGCTCTGGGCTGTGAAGAGACAGTTTGGTGGCCGGGCAGGCGAGGCAGTGGAAGGAGCAGCATGTGCAGAGCTCTGCGTTTTGCACTGGGATTGGCGAGGCCAGGATTGGGCACAGGTGGTTTGAGTTTACCTGGTCAGGGGTGGTGTTAGCAGGCACTGCTGATCTCTCCTGTGCGTTGGCCTCCTGCTGCGGTGCAGATTAGGCAGGTGTGAAACCCGAGACCTGCCACCCGAAACCAATCTTCAGGCTGCTCGTTTTGATTGCAATCAGGTGCTCTGGTGAAGGTGTCTGTGGTGAGGCGAGGGGCAGCCAGAACTGCTGTGGTCTCCTCACGAATGGTTAGGGATGGTCCAGGGCTGGTTTGAGCCACGAGAAGGTGACTCGGGGATGATTTTTGGGTGGGGGAGGCACTTGTTGGATGGGAGACTGGTTGTGCTTTTTTTTCCTTTTTCTTCTGGAAATTTGGGGGCAAGAGACTGCCGTTTTAAAGGAGGACAATAGCTATAAGGGAATCCAAAACTTGTAAGGCTGCTTTTTTATTTATTCCTGCACTGAACTAGGTGAAAAACAGACCTGATCGTGTATGTTTTTGATGGACTTTTCTTCATTTCTTGGTGATGATTGTCTTTGTTTTTGTTGGAGTTAGCAGGAGTTATCCACTAACTTCTGTTAGACCAGCTCAAAGCAAAGCTTCTAAATTGCTTAATACACTCAAGGGCATTTTAAAAACAAAACCAGAAATCTGCTAGCAAAGTGCCTAGATAGACAAAGAATGGGGAGTGCAGTTTTTGGAGGCCTGTGCCTGCCTTTCCACTATGCGAATATAAAATGAGATAGTGATGCTTGGAAAGTTTCTGGTCTTGAGCTGAGTGAACTGTGAGTGAAAAACTGATTCTTGGAGAAGTTTTATTTTAAGATGTTAGTTGAAAGTCTGTGGGATGTACATTCCTGGAGACATCAGCATCCTACTTTCACGAAAGACTTGTGTGCTGAAATGACTTAAACTAGTTTAAATGTGGCCCTTGTTCTTATCACACAGAGATGAGGTAAGTGATTGTCATCACCCTTGTTTTATGGATGTGCAAAACAGAAGTGCTGCTCACGTGTTCTGCAATACTCAAATGGAGAATGGCTGGTGCCTTGGGAGGGTTATTCCAAAGCTGATGTGTGCTGGGGCTTCTCCTGCTGGGCTGTGTGTTCCCAGGTGCTGGGGACGAGGGGAGATGTGGGGTTTTTGGGGCCGAGGTGTCCTGACTGTGCTGTGGCAGTGCTGGGTGAGGAACTGCAGTTCCCAAGAGGTGATGAGGCCTTGTGTGGAAATGGCCTGGGTGTTGCATCATTGGAGATGGGTGTGAGTCAGTCATGAAACCCTCTGCAAAAGGCTTTTGTAACTAGTACCGTCTTATTAGAAACAGTTGTTGAGGATAGGCCTGACTTCACTGGGTATTTGAAGCATCTTAAGAATGGTGCAAGTGGTGCTCTGAGTCTGAGTGGGGCACAGGAAGGCGCAGGGGAAGGTTGTAAGATGTTTAAGATGGAGGGGTGAGTGCCCAGAAGAACAGACCGAATGTGGTGCCCGTGTGACACCTGCCCAGAGCTCCCAAACCTGTACTGAGCTCCGGTGGTATGAAGTAAGAGAAGGTGACGGGGAACACAGAGCTGCTGGAGCCTTTCTGGGGGAAGGTGTGAGCACACAGCAGTGCTGCATCCAGTGCACAGAGGTGCTGGGGAGGGGACAGGGGACACAGGGTTTGGCCGGAGCCGTGGTTGTGAGCACTCCATGCCTCAGCCTCTGCCTGCCCCCATGGCTGTGAGAGACACCGGGTTCCAGCCCTGCAGCCTCGGCACATCCGTGCCCTTCCCGGCTTGGGTGCTGTGCCCAGGGCAGGCTGGGCTTTGGGAATGCTCCTGGCTGGGCTCTGGGTGCCGTGCCCGGGGCAGGCTGGGCTTTGGGAACGCTCCTGGCCAGGCTCTGGGTGCCGTGCCCAGGGCAGGCTGGGCTTTGGGAATGCTCCTGGCTGGGCTCTGGGTGCCGTGCCCGGGGCAGGCTGGGCTTTGGGAATGCTCCTGGCTGTACCCAGGGCAGGCTGGGCTTTGGGAACGCTCCTGGCCAGGCTCTGGGTGCTGTGCCCAGGGCAGGCTGGGCTTTGGGAATGCTCCTGGCCGGGCTCTGGGTGCTGTGCCCAGGGCAGGCTGGGCTTTGGGAATGCTCCTGGCCGTGCCCGGGGCAGGCTGGGCTTTGGGAACGCTCCTGGCCGGGCTCTGCTGGGAGCTCCGGCCGTGGGCTTTGGGATCCTCCGGCGGCAGCGCTGCAGAAATGAGGAGTATCATTGTGTTTTATTGTGGCTTCTAAGAACGCAGCGTGTTTGTGCTTCGGGGAGCCCCAGGGGCTTTGTTTTTCACCAGGCCTGAGCTATTCTTCAGCAGAGCCTTCCTGGAGCGTGAGCCAGTTCTGCCCATTAGGACCGAGAGACGGGCCTGACTGATTTCTGCTCCCTGCTGCATAATAAATCTGATACTAAAATTAGTGTTGGTCTCCCTAGGCCATAATTCTTGCTGAGATTATAGAGAATTGTGTGTGCAGAGAGGAACACTGGTTGTGTGTGTTTGGGGGTTTTTTTTAATAACCTTGAGTGTCCAATTTCCAGGTTTCTTACTTAACCCCCCCCATATTTTTCCCCTTTTCCTCTCTTTTGGGAAGTGCTTAGCCTTTCTGTGTATTTTGGCTATTTAAGCCTCTGTCACTGCAGGCAGATGAGTTCCTTGGGAGCTCTTCT
Source organism: Vireo altiloquus (assembly GCA_013396875.1). Taxonomy (NCBI): domain Eukaryota; kingdom Metazoa; phylum Chordata; class Aves; order Passeriformes; family Vireonidae; genus Vireo; species Vireo altiloquus. The sequence continues at coordinate 864,964 of VZRF01004997.1, forward strand.
GAAGGTTTTGTAATTGAGTCTTTTACCACGGCGACAGGATATTATTAACCTTCAGTAAAGCAATTTATTTCATACCCCTTTGTGGGGATAAGCCTTTTTTCCCCCAGGAAAATATGTATGTGGAAAGGGTTTTACGTACAGAGGTAGCTGGACTTGCAGCGGTGATTATGATTTTAGAAAAATTAATAATTTACATGAAAAATAGGCAGTTCTGTTTGCATCAGTTTAAAGGAAACCTTTGGTCCTGAATGATCCACCCCTGCCCCAGTGTTTTATTGTCAAGAACAGACTTTTTGCCTGTTGGTAGCTTTGAAAAGAGGTTGTATTTCATTTTAGAGCTCTTGATATTTAGCCTGTGTGAGCACTAAACCATTTTTGTTGTCTTCTTTCAGACGGCCTTAAAAATGACCTGAGAGCTGGAGGAAGGAGTTCCTCAAGGGGTCTCCCTCTGGGCATGGCCTTTGCCCTGAAATCAAATGCAGACTAGTCCAGAAGTCGTTAAAGATTGGATAGCTCCTAGAATAGCAGTTTCCAGCCAGCGGGGGGAATGCTGGCTAAGTGGCCAGCCTGGCTGAGTCCCTTGTGCTCTCTGCTGAGCGCGGTGACAAAGGCGCCGCTCTGGGGTTCGGGGATCCAGGCTCGGGTGTCATTGCAGCTTCCTGCACCCTGATTTTTATTTTACAAAGAGGATCAGAGTATCTCTTTCCCCATGTCTAGTTAGACTTTTTACTTCAGTATCCCGTTAAACTGAAAAACATTAAATTAACAGTGCACTTGTCCTGTTGTTCAAGATAGTTGAAAACTCTGTGCTGTTGGAGCTGCTTTCGAAGGAGTTCAGCACACCTTGCAGTAGGAATATGTTCTTCTGGCAGTTACATTAGATGAAGTAGGGGTATTATTCCCACATTATACAGCAGAACTTGGATGAGAGGCGAAGTGCTTTGTCCAGAGCTTTACGTTTATTAACACACTTGAACGTCTTGGCGCTGTGTGGAGGCTGTAGTTGCAGAGTCATCATTTCCCCGCGCTGTGCCTCTCCAGCTGAACGCTGCTGTAAAATGTATCCTGGAGTGGAAAGGGCATCCTGGGCAAGTGCTGCGGCCGGGGGACTCCTGGGACCCTTGGGTAGGGCTGCAGAACCACCTGCTCCCCGCTGATCTTCCCGTGCTCAGCCGCTTGCTGCTTCTCTGGATGTGTTCTGTGATTTTGGTACAGACTTCCCAGTGTCTCTTTGGTGGTTCCATCCCTTTTCCTTCTGTGTCTGTTACTGTGGAACTGGGGAGTGCTCACCTGCTGCACCTTGGGGTGCAGGTGGCAGGGACTGCAGATCTTCCTGGGGCCCAGGAGAAAGGATGGACACCCCTGGGCCCACCGTGTTCTCTGGGGTGTCCTGCTGGGAGCAGGCACTGCTCAAAGAAAGGTGTTTTTTTGGGAGGAAGGGAAATCACTGGGCGCAGGCTGTGCTCTGGCCATGGTGTGTGAGGGCTTGTGGAGCAGACCTGCCCCTCCTCGGGCTCGTGGGTGTCGCTGTGTTTTGTTGGTAGCAGTGAACTGCGACTTCTGAAAACACAGATAAACACCACGGCCTTGCTTTCATCCCGCAGCCTTCACAGCCCCTGGGAGCTGCTGGCTTGCCGGGCAGGATGCGATGGTGGCTGTGCACCATCAAAGGGTGCAAAGGGACTGCTCCTGAATCCCACCATGCCTCTCTGGGGCCTGGCCTGGGCTCAGCCCCGTGGGAAAGGGCTCTTTGCTGTGTGGTCCTTCAGCCTCTCCTAAAATTCCAGAGACACGCTACATGCAAGAAAATGTTTTTGTTACTGAAAGACTTCCTGGCCCCTTCACATGCTGGTTTTGTAAAACTTTGCAGCTGGTAGATTTATTCTTGAGTCTTCAACCAGAGAATCTTTCTATTTTAGAAATGCTAAAAATACATTTTCCCCCCTTTTTTACTCTGTTGTTATAAATGAGCCCCACAATCTGAATTTTTTTTTCTTTAAAGCTTCCCCACCAGAGATTTAATTAAAATATTGTGAAAGGCAGTCATTGAAAATGAGAAACCTTTTGAGTGGAAGGCACCCTGATTTCCCTCTGCAGAGCTTTTTGTCACCATAGAGATGAAAAGAGAAGCTCAAAATTGCACTTTCCCCTTGTGTGTTGCTACTGAGGGGCCATGGCTGCAGGTAGCAGCTGCACTAAGATCAGCAGGGCTGGCTGGGGCTGAGGCTTTAACTCTTTGCAGGGCACAAGCGCTGGGTCAGGATTTCCTTCCCTGGTGGAAGCAGTTTTCTTAGTTTATTATTCTGTTTTAATTTCCTGTACTTCAGGGCTGGAATTTATCTGGGTTTGTGAAGGGAAGGAACGCAGGGGCCCATCCTTTTGTCTCCATAAAAGCATAACTCAGCACCTCTGGCACAGCGAAGTCTGCTGCAAGCATCACCACCCTGTCCTGAGGTGTTCCTGCACTGCTGAAGGAATGCTGGAATGTTGGAATCTCACTCAGCCTTTTTAATTTTCTCTTCTTAAAATTCTTTTAGTGTATAAATCATAACTCCTCTTTAGCATTCAAGCCTGTCTGATTCTCACTTAAAACAGCAAAACTTTGGGGTTTTTTTGTTGGTTTTCTTTTTAAAACCAATGGGTTAATGGTATTTTTTTTTCCTTCTAGAAACCCCACTGGAAGTGTAGGGATTACTAAATCAAAAATACTTGCTGGGAGTGGTAAAACTGCTCTGCTGCAGTTTCAAAGACAGTCCCACAAATTGAAGATTATTGGAGGGGACATGACACTGGGCAGTGTTATGCTTTTAATCATTTTAAAAACAAATTTTTCTCCCTAATCGAGTGAAGAGCAGGCTCAAGTGGATTCTTGGCACAAATGTCTCAGACAAATGAAAGTAAAATGTATATTGAAGCTGTCTGCTGTTGTATATTTTATACCATACCTGTCTTGGTGACTGATCTCAAATGGGAGCAGTGGTTTAATTTTAGGCTGTTTGAGTGAGACCTGTTGTGTTTAAACTTTTGGATAGAAAGTGAACATAACCCATGTAATGGCATTATTAATGGGGAGTATTACTAAATTGTAAGTTGCAAATTAATGGTTTAACGCTGAGACTAAATATACAGCTGTGTTCTTGTGTGATGTTACGAGGCAAAATTAGATCAAGCATTTAAAAACAGAAGGGCCTCATCCAAACCCAGTGGGTGTCTTCCCAGGGACTTCACTAAGTTTTTCTACTTTACAGTGAGGATGCAGATCTATAACCCCAGCAGAGTCACTAAAATGGGTGTTTGCCACAGTGAGCTGTTAACATCTGGCTACCCGAGATGCCCATGTATTTGGAGCAAAATAATAACCTTACTTGTTTCCATGGTGGTGGGGGCTAGGTTGGGTTCAGCTCGTACCTGATGGAAGCGATGCTGTAGTGTGTACATATCTGAGTTCTGCAGGATTAGATATTCATTTTTAAATGAGACAGTATTTGGGAGCTCGGCTTGGCTCTGATGCAATTTGCCCTTGTGCTTTCCTTGACTGTTGCTAATAAGAAGTGCTGGCCTAAATCAGCGTCTTGAAGAATCATCGATTTGCTAATTGCAGATAATCAAGTCCCTGCTCCCTGCTCACGCTGAGACCACTTTTGTTTCCTGCCATTCTGCCAGGATTCGGGCAGCATCTCCCAGCCTTTGACGTAACCAACAAAGTGGGTTGGGAGTGCTCACATTCTCCGAGGTGACAAAGTTATTGGTATTCTAGGTTGATTAATGAGGAGCTGTGATACTGCTGACCTTTCTGGCCAAAAGGGGCTGTGGAGGTCCAAAGTTTCAAAGACGGGCTGAGTTGGGGAAGGGGGTGTTCAGAGAGCTGTGGTGGCACAGCTTTGCAGCGCTCACCTTGGTTAGTGCAGTCCTGGGCATTGTCTGTTGGCATCAGCCTCCTGAAATTGTTCTGAACATGTGTGGTAGTTGCTTCTTGTTTTTTAAATGTGTTTCCTCCCCTTCTGTGTTCAGCTAGGGAGGGTGTTTCTGTGTGTTGTAGACTTTGCAGAATGTTTAAAATGAAGCAGGGGCTGATGAAAATTTGTGTCCCACGGTCAGCACAGTCGGGGAGGTGAGGACAGGAGGCTGCTCCTCTGCTGTGGCTTCTCCCAAGCGTCCTGGCCCATGGGCATGGCAGGTTATGCGTGGATGCTCTGTGTTCTCTCCATGTCCACTTGAGCCAGCCACCCTTTGCCCATCAGGCATTTTTCATTCCCTGCCTGGATCGAGTCTCACTGAAGGCTGTGGAAAGGGCTGATAATGGCTCGTGAGCTTTTCTGATGACTTTATGTAGAGCAGCAGTTGATCCCAGACCATAAAAAACCAGGAGGAAAGTAAGAGCCTTTCTGAGGAAGATTCCATTAGCTGATGGGCATTATCTTTGCATAGATGTTGGTCCTCTGGGTGAACGAGAGCAGGGCAAACCCTCTGAAACCCCTTGCTTGGCAGATAAGGAATGGTGGGAGCATATTGCCTTGGCCGAAGCGTTTTGATGAAATAACGAGTTTTCCGTGGTGTCCATCTGGCTGGGAGCTGATGCTGTGTGCAGGACAGTCTGTGCCTCGGAGGTGGAGAAACAGGTTTGCTTTCCCCAGTGCTCACCGCAGGGATTTGCAGCAGGGATTGTGTTCAGATGGCGGAGCCCAGCTGCCCTCGGCACTGCCCTGTGCTCTGGGGTCGTGTTAGAGGGTCTGCCCTGGAGGAGGGAATGCCGTGGGGTGCCCGAGGGGGATGGCAGTGCTCGGTGTCAGGAGTCACAGGGACACCGAGCGAGTGGTCCCAGCCTGGGTCGCTGCTGGAGCTGGTGTTAGCCCTGCTGCCGCTTGAAAGCCACACCACAGGAACAGATGATCACTGGACAGCTTAGGTTACATAATCTCTTTTGGGTTTAATGTCAGGCCTCCCTGAGCCCCATCCAGTGCCAGCTCCCAATCTGGCTCGTAATACTCCTGAATGTCCTTTTAATTTTTATTAATAGTTCTCTTACTGTAGTGTTCCCTCTGCCTGGCTTTGTGTGCTGTGCGTGCCTCGGAGTTTACTGCTCTGCCCTCCCAGGCATCCACTGCCTGGGCTTCCTGCTCCTCCACCAGCCTGGAGCCATTCCCATGCGTTTTCTTTGCTAGTTCCAGAGGTATTTTTCAGAAAGTGTTGTGGTGAGGGAAGCAGGAGGGCTGTCCAGCATCATAGCCTGTGTGGATGTGGCTGTTCTCATTCGTGGACAAAGCTGGTGAGGCCTGGGAGAACAGAACCTGGTCAGAGCAGACCAGGACAATGGTGCTGAAAGTGATGATGATGAAGATGAGGCAGCAGAGATGAGAAGCTCTGACTCCACCTGGATGGGCTCCTACTCTTTGCAAGCATAGATTTGTCAGCTAGACTAACTTTTTTTGATGTTTAGCTTGTTCATGTCTAAATGAGCTGGTTTGTTTCTGTATTGAGTTTTTGTCTTTCGTAAACAAAGTTCAATCTCTTCGCTGTTTTTCTCTGATCACTTGGATGTACTAAAGACCAGCAACTCTGTGGAGACAGAGCAGCAGTGATTTTGGATGCTGAACAGTTGTGTGATTCAGAATGTCAGTGCTTTTTTCCTCATCCCTAGCTCCATAAGTAGGTGCCTCTGCAGGTATTCTCCACTCCTGCTGGGATTGGTGCTAGATCCGTGTGTGTCCCCTAATGGCTGGTGTTTCTCTGAAAGCCCTAACACTGATTGTTTGTTTAGTATTTAAAAGAATAACATAATTAAAAAGTATTCATACGTATATACAGACGGGAGAAGGAACTGAGATGTTATTTCAGATCTGAGTCTAGGAATCAAACAGAAATCACAGAATAGGTGTGGTTAGAGAGGACATGGTTGAGCAGCAACATCAAGCCCTTGGAATACTTCTGCATTCCCTGAGACAGCTTCCCTTACATTAGCTCCTGCATGACATTCTGTGCCAGTTTAAAGCAGTTGAAAAATATTGCAGGAAAGATATTTAATGCATTGAGAACATCAGTGTGTTGTAGCAGCTGTTTAAAAAATGAATAATAAAGCCCTGAAGAGCAGAGTGCAGTACCCAGACTGCTCTGTGTGGCCGCTTTGGGAGCGTGCTGGAGCAAGGCAGGATTCTGAGCTCCTGGAGTGTTTTACTCTCCTTCTTTGATTTAATTTTACTACTTTAAATGATTTCTTAGCTGGGAGGGAGGCAAGAGCTAGCTGAGGGGGGCAGGATGGATCTGTTCAGTTTATTTGGAAACCTCAGCAATCATCGCCCTGGCCACCTTACATGCTGGTAGCTGGTACTTCCTAAACTCTTCCTTTGAGTAAACCATGGAGCAGAACTGATAATGCCATCATGATCTCAACTGTGCAAAATCCAGTAGGATGTCTGAATGGCTAAAAAAACCCCAAATAAATCACAAAGTGCTGGTATTACAGTCACTGTTGCTGTTTGCCACAGGGGTGGATTGCAGTCTGTGATCCCTCGGTGAGTAAGTTTCTAAATTGTATTCAGAGATGGTGTGTGGCATAGCTGGAGTACCACAGCATCACTGCTGTGTAGCATCAAGGAGCAACAATCCAGTACTATTGTTTTATTTTGTTTGTTTAATTTTATTTATTTATTTTTATTTATGTACTTTTTGGGCTGTGTCATTTTGCTAGTAGATATGTGCAAATGAAAGTCAAGACCGAGATGTGTGGGGAACATTAATTTTATTTTATCTATAAATATATGTATGAACACACACATAATGGGTGCCAGAATCTCTTACATATTCGTGTTTGTTCAAGTGTACAAGAAATGTGATTGACACCACTGAAAAGAGGGAAGGAAAACAAAATGAGTTACAGCTTTTGGTCCCTAAACTGCCATTTCTTAGTGTATCCTGGAAGAGCCTTTGCCCTAATGATGCTGAGCAATAAATAACACGGGGAAGAGTAATAGCTGCCTATGGTAGCAAATTATAGTTGATTTATTGCACATAATATATACAGGTGCAGCTAATTTAATTAAACACAAGACCTTTTAAAGGCTGTAAAGACATCCCTCTCTAAAGCCAATCAGCACTCTGGTGGTGAAATAAGCAGCATTACAAGCACAGCTGTATTGGTCTGCTCAGCCTCGTATGTGTTTGAGGGAGGGAGTATTTTTCCATAACCGTTAAAGCCACTTAAAGTTAACTTATGGCATAACAAAGTCCAATTTAATGTACTGATGCAAGTTATCCCACTTGTGCCTCATCGTGGAGCAGCAGCTCCCATGAACCAGCATATGTAGCTTGTTATTTTCTTGGCCAGCTGAGGGGTGCTGTGCAGGGTGGAGGCTTGGATGGTGTGGGATCTTACCCTGGGGATGGGAACAAATAACAAACAAGAAGTTGTGGTTCCCTGGAGCCTCTCTTCTTGCTAGTAGGTTGTCTTCTATTCATCCCTCATCTGAGATGGGAAAAAGGGGACTCTGGTGAAAGGAACTCGTGTAGAAGAGCTCATATGTCATAGAATCCTGAAAAGGCTTGGGATGGAAGGAGCATTATTAAAGATCATCCAGTTTCAACCCTCTGCCGTGGGCATGGATGCTACTCTCTACATCAGTTTGCTCAGGATCTTGTCCAACCTGGCCTGGAACATTTCCAGGGATGGGACTGCCACAGGTTCTCTGGGCAGCCTGTGCCAGGGCCTCCCCACCCTCACAGGGAGCAATTTTTTCAAACACCCTGTCTAGCCCTGCCTTCTGTCAGTGTAAAGCCACTGCCCCTTGTCCTGATCTGCCCATTTTAAAAGTCCCTCTCCATTACACAGGTAGCACTCTGGGTTACCTTGTCTGCATATTAGCTTTTCTGGGATTTTTAGCCTCTTGTGCTCCTTTTCTCAAATCAGAAGTTGCAGTGGGGGTGTGAGTGTGTGTGTATGCATAGAAATGCACCTTTAGCCTGGCTCGGCGCTGCTCCCTCTGCTCCCTGCTGCTGTAATTTCCCTGGAGCAGGACTGGTGCCTGCCCTGCAGTGCCACCTCCCTCAGCTCATCACGATGCCGAGCTGAATCCCCACCCTGGGATAATGGGGGAGATGCTCTACGATACTTTGCCACCATTACTTGATTATTTGTGAAAGTGTAAAAGGCTCAAGTAGCTGATTGATTAATTTTTCTCTAAATTCTTCTTCCCTCTGTTGCCTTCATTTGGAACATGTAATCAGGGAAGGAAGATGCATTAAGAATAGATGGGTATGCATATGAATGCTTAATTTTTTCTAATTCAGGCATTCATGTGGGCACATGTATCCCGCTGCACGCTGTGCTAAACAAACCTCTCCCAGCGCTTCTGGAGGCAGACGAGTGAGCTTGGTGTGGTTTTCTCCTTCAGTGCTGGAGTTTCTCTGCTCTGAAGCAGTTGCTGTTCCAGCGATTTGGGGAGCGAGGAGTGTCCCTGGGCACGGCTGGGGGCGGGTGCGTGCAAGGCTTGGTATCTCAGAGCACAAATCAAACATCTACTTGACCTTTTTATCCCTCACTGTTGGGAAGAAGGCCAGCAGCTCTGCTGTAAATCTTTCTGGTCCATTTGCTTGGGTCCAGTGCTCTGGTCAGTCGCAGCTGGGGCTTCCAGTTATAGGTTTGAAAAGGTGCTTGTTGTGAGGAGCTGCTGAGGGAAGTGTGGAAGGAGAGAAGGGAGGGAGGAGCATCCTGAGGTTGGGAAGCAAGCAGGACGTGGTTTCACGTAACCCTGAGAGGTTTGGTGGGAGAGGGTTTGGTGTAGAGGCAGTGGCTGTGCTCAGTGTTGGTGGAGAGTGAGTTGTCTGTGAATTAAGGTGTAGTAGGAAGAAGAGCCCCAGATAGCTGCTTTGCAGTTTGGTAAAATGAGTTATTATAATTATTTTTCCAAAATAAGTAGAATTCTTAAACAAAAGAAAACTAAAATGAAAGCATCTTCTGTGTTGGTTGGTGTGGTAGCTCCATTGAAAGAAAATCTTGGATTGCTTTTATTCCTTCTTTTAAAATTCTTTTTCTGAGTAGTCCTGTCTGTCTGTGGGTACTTTCTGGGCGAGGATCTCCATGCCTCAGTTTCTTATCTGTTTAATGGATAGAGTAACAATTAATCTCACTTCTCAAGGATTCTGTTGTGAAGTGCTTTTGAGAAATCTGGCCTGAAATGTCACATTTGATAAGGCTGCTTGAGAGCTTCCATAAAAACTGCTTTTAATCCAAATTATGTTTGATGATAAAATATTGCGAAATAGATTGCTCCCTCTCCAGGCTCACTTTCTGTGGTAGGATGTAGAAGGGAGCCAAGACCTTGGAACCAAAACTGGAGCATTTTTTGAAACCTGTAGTTTATTTTATGGTTTGGGCAGAGGGGAGAAAATGGCCTGAACATTGCCCTGAGCGTGAGAATACGAACTTAATGTTTTAATTTCCCTTGGAAAAAAATAACAGTGTGTTCTAAGTAGGTCCAGTATTTGCCCTTCTGTGCTGTACTAATTCTCTTCTTGTACTTGTAGTTCTGATTATGTTCCCTCAGCTGGTACTTCAGGAAACGTGTTTGTCTTTGAGCATGTCTGGTGACTCAGAGACACGTCTCCATAGCATCTGGTGAGCGTAATTGTCATTATTAATCTGCCCCATGCCAATCTGTCCTCGGAGCAGCGGTGGGAGGAAGGGAAGGTGCTGCATGACTGGGTGTGTTCTGCAGAGATGGAGCTTGGGAGAAAGGTTGGTGGCAGCCTGGGCTTGGCTGAGCTTCTTCCCCTTCCTGTCACTGCCTCCAGAACCATCAGAAATTACAGAGCCTCTGCTCAGTTGGGGCTTGCACGGCTCCCAGGGGAGAGTTCCTGGCTAAAGTGGCTGGAATCAGTGTTGAGCCATGGCTGGCCAGCGTGCCTCTGTTCTCATTATGTAATGCTGCTATTTCCGAGGTTGTGGGTAAGTGTGTTGTAAGTTAATACCTGACTTTAGAGTTCAGAGATTCATTGGAACCAGATACAGCTTGGCATTATCTCTGGAGCTTTGTGCATTTTCCATTTTAAACACAGTTGAATGAAGTCTCCCACAATAAAGTCCCTTCTTGCCTCTCTGGCTTGTGTCAAGGCTCTGTTGCCCTGTGCCCTAACCACAAGGTGAGCCATACATTAGTTTTAAAATGGTTTTTTTCCCTGGGCCCAGATGCTCTCTGTCCTTACAGGAAGGCTCTAAATGTTCTTTCTGCTCTCTGTCTTCCATGCTGGAACTCTCACTTCACCATTCACATAATCACAGGCTTTTCCTCTGTTTGTGTTGTTAATCAAACTTGACTGCCTGCTTAATGCCTTTTTGCCTTTTTTTTTCCTGATATGGTGATTTTGGTTGTTGCTTCCATAACAGCATTTTGTTGCCTTTGGCTTCACAATAAATTAGGGAAATTAATAGTATATGATTGAGAGTGCATAATTTAAAATAAGTTAAACAAGAAATAGATATTTTTTATTACTATTAAAAATACCTTTTTTTGTCAGTCCTTTTGTTTTGAGCAAAGGGCACATTCTGCTTTAACTGTTTTATCGTATGTGTGCTATTGTAATTTACATAAATGAATTTTAAATACAGTTATAAGCTGTGGGAAGATGTTATTGTCTCTGCACAATGAATGTGGAGATTTATGCTGTGCATACATCTTGTGTTAGATTAACATTTGTTCCCTCGTCTCTGTTGGATAGTGTCATGATGGAGCCTTGAAATCTTTACACAGGTACTTCTCATGCTTATTTAAAACAGCATTTGAATTATTCTTATTCCAGTCCATTCATTTCATGTAAATATGCCTTTGGATATTTGACTCAAATCTGATGACATTGACAGAAATAATAAAACTTCTGTTAGGAGCGAGATGGGAGCTGCTGTTACGCCCTCCCACCCCCTAAATATCAAACAATTCCCATTTTTCCAGGGTTTGTGTGTGTGGAATTCAAGCTCTTGAGCTGTTGCGGTGAAGTCGGTCCAGCCATGTGCTTAAACTTGGGTCACTCTGCCAGGCTGGGACCTTCCTCACAGACGTTTTCTGCAGTGTCTGTCTTTTGTCCAAGGCTGGTGACAGGAGCTGGCTGAGCTCCTGCCAGGATCATTGCAGCCCTCAGCTGTAGTGCCTGTGCCCTGGAAGGTGCTGGGTGTGCACATCCCTCTTTGGAAGGAAACCCATGGATGTGCTCCGAGTGTCCCAGGGGGAGCTGATGGCAGGGTTGGGGACAGAATTACAGCAATTGGGATTGAGGACCTGCTCTCTTCCCACCCTCGCCAGTTCTTGCTTTTCCTCCGAGGGGACAACAACCTGAAAATGGCAGTTTGCAAATCCTTTTTCAGGGGGATGTGCTGGTGAAGTTAGGGTGGGGAAGCACACCACAGAAGAGGGAGCTTCTTCCTGCTGCAGCTCTGGGCTTGGCCGGGAGGGCTGCACGCGCCAGGATGAGTAAGAGAACCTTTGGAACACGTCTGGAGAGTGAAGCTGTGGAGCTGGAGCAGGGCTGCTTGCTGACTTGCCAAATACAAGCCTCTGGTAAATGCTCTTGTGGGGGCACTTAGCCTGCGTGTTGTGGGGGAGGAGAATAACAATTTGACTTGGGGCTGGTGATTATTCTGTGGCTGTGGTTGAATTTCTCTCAGCTGTAGTGGTGGTTTGAGTTCTGGGGACAATTACCAGCTCTTCTAGATGTCTCTTTATTTCCACAGCTTAAAAATGGCCATTTCGGGCAGATCCACCTGAATGACATGCTTTTCTTCGAGGCTGCTTATTGAATCGTGACTATGAAGAGTCAGATTTTACTGCTTCTCTGTCAAGTGAGGGCTTGTAGCTGGGAGCTGGGCTGGAGTGTGTGCACAGACATGCAGAGGGCTGTGAGGGATCCCCAGCCCCAGTCAGACAGTCCTGGAGCCCACGATGTGGCTGTGTGGAGCTGCCAAAGCAAGTGGCAGTGGTGGTGTTCAGTCGCAGCTTTGCTTTCCTGCCAGCTGGAGTCTGTTCCCATTGTGATCGAGAGCATTTTACTTACCATAAATGTTTCTTCTTAAAATAAAAATTAAGGCAAGGAAAGCAGAGCAGCGTGGAGCTGTGCCGGAGGGCTTGGTGGCTTCTGCAAAGCCATGATTTTAATTTTTTCAGTTGTTTAGAAGGATGGGGGGACAAGAGAGAATAAAACTGCAGTTGAAAAAGGGGGAAAAAGTATACAAATAATCCATGTATTTTTTGTTCTTGCTGTTTTTCTGTTTGAAAATGAGTTTATTTGTTACAGGTCTGAGTAATGACTGGTTATCTGTGAAGCAATTTTTTTTTTAGGAGATTGTGGAAAATAGAAAAGTTTGATTTCAAGGGGTAGGTTGTTTTTTTGTAAAATCTTGGCTGAATGAATTCTGCTTCTGAAAATGTATGTGCATGTTTCAATGAGGTTTGGGGTTTTTTTGTATTATCCAGTTGCTGCACTAAGAGTTTTTGATGCTTTAAGCTTGCATTGTTGCTCTCTCTCCCCGTGCTTTTGGTGTTGCCTCTCATGTCCAAGGAATGCTCCAGTCTTTAATTTCTTGCTTTTGGGCTGTTATTAGCTTCCGTGGGAAAGGCATGAATAATGCTTATTGTTAGGTAAATACAGGTGCTGTGTGGTTTTCCATAGCAACATGCTCACCTGGAGCTGGTTTCAGACCTCTGAGGGCTCCCTGGAGGATTTGCTAAATGAATCCATCGGGAGATCTCGTGCTGGGCAGATGTGGTCAGGTTCTTGTGGTGTCCCTGTAGCCTGGCTGATGTCACCTCAGCCGGGGGAAGTAAGGAACTGGTGGTTTATGAGCTGCTGTGTTTTACCTTCAGGTGCCTGTTGCTCTTTTCAGTGGTGCAGGGTGTCTGTTCCAGCTTTGTCTCAGACTAAGCCCTTTGCTCACGGAGGCCCGAGAAGGAAGGCAGCTCTGACAACAAGTTTCTAGGCCAGAGTTGCAGCCATTTATGTATGACAGTGGTGATTAGGCTGCTGAAGAATAAGTGCCAGAGAAGATGGTCCCCGCCTCGACCTCCTGGAGTCATTACAAAAGCACGAGGAAATAAATGTTTGGAGTCAGAAGCTTTATCTTAGGAGACAAGGATTGTGTGAGCCTTGGCCACAGAGGCACAGCACAGACCGGGAAGTCACAGTTGGGATTATTCATAGAATCCCACAGTGGTTTGGGTTGGAAGGGACCTCAAAGCCCAGCTGGTTCCAGACCCCTGCCAGGGTGAGGTGGTTATTGCTGAGGTGGATGCTGTGAACGCTGAATAATCGGAGTGGGTCAGATTAAGAGATGGCAGCTGCACTTGGAGTGTCTTAAATTTCCACAGCAGTGTGCAGTCATTGAATCCTCTGCTGGGAAATATCCCTGCCTGCTCCATGGATGTAGGAACCTGAGGCATGGAACTGGGCAGATGGGGACAGCGCCTGACAGTGGATGCTGGAGCTGTATTTAAAGGAGTGCCTGGTTTTGAAATCCAAGTTGAGTTAAACAGACTTCATCATGATGACTTGAGCTAATCAAAGCTGTGATGGGCCTGCTGCAAGCCACCCAGTGGTCTCTCGTTCTCTTTTCAGCTCTGTTACTGACTATGACAGCAGCACAATACTTTAAAGTTCAGGAATATTCAAATTGAAACCAAAGAGCTGCTTTCTGCTCAGAGAGGGACCAGCTGGAAATCACTGCTGCTGGAGCTTGAGACCAGTGCTATGGCTGAATTCAAACAAATCACCATCTCTCCCTCCCCCTCCCCTATAAATTATTGTTCCATAACATTATTTGCTAAAATTCCAACATGGATAGTTGAGCTGAAATGTTCTAATGCACAGCAGAATAGCTTGGGCATCCCCAGGTTGACCTTACTTCCCTGTCTGATAGCTGAGGGAAAGGCTGAGCCTTGAAGTTGATGCAGAAATTATGTTTTGCAAGCTGTTTTGTCTTTGCTGTCTTTGAAGGATCCAGCTGGTGTTTCTGGCCAGCCTCACCCATCCCTTGGGAGAAAACATGAGGTCGTTCAGCCTCCATTTGCAAGGGCACTGAGCAGGGCAGAAGACTGGGGTTATTTTAAGCTTCTACTGACCAGTGCAGGATTTTAGACAATAAAAAATACTCTCATCCTGCTGCCTGCTACCTTCAGCTGCCTGTATTGAAGATTTTGTATCGTCTGTGTGCAAGTTGCCATGCAGGAGGAAGAGATTTGGCATGGGAGTATGTTTGTGCAGTTCTGTATTTTTGGTAGGTGTTTTTATATCCTTGGGAGAACTTGGCTGTGACAGCTGTGTGGGGTAATGCAGCATAGTGACAGCTTTGGGTTGTGCTGAAGCTCTGCTAGCGAGGGAGCTGCGCCGTGTTCTCCCTCGCACTTGGAATGCTGCTGAGGGATTTTGTGTGTGCTCGTTTATGGAGCTGGGTCAGGGGAGGGTCGGGCTGGAAATCAGGGAAAGGCTCTTCCCTCAGAGGGTGCTGGGCACTCCCCAGGCAATGCCAGAGCTCCAGGAGCGTTTGGACAGTGCTGCCAGGGATGCACAGGGTGGGGTTGTTGGCTACTTTGCAGAGAAGACTGGATTATCAAAGGTGGGCCTGGACAGTAAAAAGCAGCTGGAGTCAGTGGTGAGGCTGCCGTGCTGTGCTGGGCATCCATCCTCTGCTCAGCTCCTCCTCCTGTGGGAGCTGGGGCTTGTCGTGTGTCCTCTCGGTGACTCCAGCACTTTCCTGTCTCTGTTTATCTTGTCTGTTCTCCCCTGAGCTTCCTGGAGCATGAGAGGAGGGACTCCTGCTCAGTCTCCACGTGGTGCCCTACCCAGGGAAGGGCCCTGATCTCCTCTGGACCTCCGTGGGTGCTGCCATAACGTGAGGAGAGTAACACTGCTGATGAAAGTGTCCTTAAATGCCATTTGACACACACACAACTCACATTCCGCTTATCCCAGAGGAAAATACTGTAGGCAGTTTAATCCATAATGCAAGAAAATGGCAGGGAGTTTTAAAATACTGCAGTAAAGAGCTGCTGGTATATGGAGGTGCTGGGATTGATAGAAGCTGTATGTATTTTGATTCACATCTTTTTTGTTTGGGCTTTGTTTTTTTGTTTTGCGGGGTTGTTTAGGACATCTCCTGATGTCATTTCAGGATTTAGAAGAGCCTTGTTGATCCAGGAGTGGAAGTTAAAGGTAGAGACAGGAATGTTTGCAATTAGCTACTTCCATGATAAACATATATATCATAGTGACTGATCTATCTATCATAATATGATTTCCATCACTTTGATGTATTTGGGTGATACTGAGGGGAGAGGGAAGCTTGCTTTCCCTGAAAAATGAATCTGAAGCGCATGTTGATGTTGTTTTCTGTCCTTCCAGTCTCCTCCCTGACAGAGTGTAAAGTTTGTGAGGCAAAGTAGCTTTAATGTCATCACTGTCATTCCTTTGCATCTTGAAACGTTGCTTGCAGCTGCCGTCCTACAGATAAAATCTTGTTTCCCGAGCCAGCAGGACTGCTGTTGGAAAATATGATGCATTCCCTTTTCCAGGCACTGAGGAGCCCTCTTTCCCCGTGGCTGAGGGTCAGGGACCTTTTGGATGGTGGTTGTGGTTCCAGGCCCCTTGTGCCTGTGTAGTGCTTTTGGCACAGCGAGTATTCCATGTGAGAGCCAACTACTGAGAGAGTCCCTCCGTGAGGGGAAGATGTGTTTTGATTTCCCAGAGGAGTTCATGGAGGAATGCTGCTGATGCAGGGTGAGGGGCTTTGCCTGGTGGCTGTTGGGGCTGGGGGTACCTTGTGGACCCTCATTTCAGAGCTGCTGAAGACTGCCAGCAGGTGTAATCGAGTGGCTGAATTCTGGAAGCTCAACCTGTGAAATTTCCGATGTGCCCTGGTGCTGAGAAGGTTCAGAGACTCTGAGTTGCCTCTCCCAGAGCAGGAGCGTGGCTGGGCAGTGCTGTGGGCAGGCAGCCCTGCAGGGCTCCCAGAGCTGCTGCCTTGTGTGGGTGTTGTTAAGCAAATAACTTCTCCTCTGCTCGCTGTTTTTTATGGCTTTTCCCTTGTTTAAGAATGGATGCTTGAACTACATGTTTACTGAAATCCTGTTTTGCTGGGAGATCTGAACATTTGCCAAAATCTAAACACGAGTGACCTTGGGATTTGGAGCCCTTATGCAAGGATCCAGGAAGGACAAGGTCTCTGCTGAGATGCTGCCTGCAACTCTGTGTGGCAGGGTGTGCAGCTCTGCTGGAGCTCTGTGTCACACGAACTTTGGGATCCTGCTTAAGGATGTTCCTTGATACACCAGGCTGTGTAGTCCACAGGAGGAAAGTTTGCCTCCTGGATCAGGATGGGAATACTGTTGAACAAGTTGCAGCCTAAAGGCTGCCTCTCGTTAATGAAATTTGAAGGGAAGTTCTTACTGGAAGGAATCTCTTGATCTTGTTTTAATGAAATGTGAGGAGCGATTGAGTGTGTTCTTCAGCGGGGAGAGCTGGGTGGCAGGACCAGTGAGAACATACTTCGAGGCCTAAGTGCAAAGTCTCCTCTCCTGTTCCTGCCCATCTTCAGCCACCTCAGTAGTGTGTGATTGTACTTTTCTTGCTCCAGCCTTGTTTGCACAGCACCAGAGTCTCACCAGCAGAGCTGGTGCACTGCCAGAATGGGGCTTCTGCACACACAGCTAACGATGAGGAGATCCAGCCCTGCCCAGCGTGAAACGGAGGAGACTGAATCAAATCTTCCTCCCTGCCCCATAAAACGACTATTTTCTTTTCTGTCATGAGAACCTGGGTGATGTTTCTCTTGTGTTGACTTCTGTAAATCACGTCTGCACAAGCAGCGGTCTCCTCCTCTGCCATAGATAAGCCTTTGATCATTGGTTTTGCTTCGCAGCAAAGTGCCTCCATTGCAGCAGGAGGGCAGCTGGCAGCAAGGACTGATCGATACTGACTTTTTTTAAACATTCCTAGTTTCAAAGATTAAATATTGTACTAGACTTTATGATTTGAGGTCATTTTAACCTCCTACCTCTGGGCTAAGACAGCTCATCTGCCTCTCGTTTTTCAGGCTTTGTTACATATGTATTTGAAGATATGTAGAATAGTAAAAGCTTGTAGCTCTCTTCTGGTAGCAGTTAAAAAAGGGAGGGAGCAGTGTGAGAGCCACAGGCTGTGTGACAGCTAATACTCCCCCACCTTCTGATTGGAATTCAAAGTGGGTTTGCACCATTTGCCTTCTGTCTTATTTCCCCGCGTTAGTGGTTAACCTCAGCAGGACACTCCCATATTATTATTATTTTCTTGCAGGAAAATTGCCCAAAGAAAATGAAGTTCAAGTCATATCAGGCAGATTTTTTTTCTAAGCCTGTAAGGGGAATTCCTTTAGAATGGGGCACGTGTGGGGAAGAAGAGAGGCAGAAGCCATATTTAAGAGAAGTCAATCAGGAGAACCATCTCCTCCCCCAGCCTGCCAAGGCTGGGAGGTGTGATGGTGAAAGAGGTTGATGCTTGTCCTCCTTTTCCACATCTCCTGATGACATTAGCCAGAGGAGATAAGTGAAGAGTATTAATTCTGGTGCCACTGAAGTGTGAGCCTAAGATGTAAAGGGGCCCTGGCACCGCAAACTCAGGCTGCCTGTTTTCCTCTCTTTACTTTTTCAGTAGAATAATCTGCCTCCTTGAAACTCTTCCTCTATGTCTTTTCTTTCTGGTTGTTTGGTTTCTCATTAAAGCAGTGGTTGTGTTTTGCTTTGGGGGGGATGATTGTGTAGCTCTGATTGTGCTGCATCCGATACGTTTATTCACTTTGGAAAGCAACTGGGATCCTTTAGGATTAAAAGCCCGCATGAATGAATGGGATTTTCTGGTTTCGTGCATGTGTGTATACTTGTGCGTGTAATCTGGTCTATTTTTGGGTTTTTAGCATGCATGCAGGATGGTTTCAAGCTTTTTTAAAGAGGCATTTCAGAGAGCGAGGCTGATGTTGGGAGTGTGCTGCAGGTCTGTGCCCTGGTCCTTCTCCAGGGGTGTTTAGCATTCCAGCAGCAGCAGGCTCTTGTGGGTGTCACCAGCCAAACCTGGAATGCAGCTCGGAGGTGCAGGTGGTTTGTATTGATAGGTATTTCCATTACTCTTAAGCTGGATTCTGATTTCAGCAGTCAGGTTTCCATGTCCTGAATTGGTTTTGGTGATGGAAACGCTTACTAGAAAAAGTGATTTGCTGTGCGCTTCTCTTCCCCCTAAAGGAATGTTCTCAAGAATTGCAGGGGAAGATTAAACACTTAGTCTTGCTCTCCTAATCTGAATTGTTCTGTGAAAGCTTAATTTAAAGAGTATGCTCCTGATCCAAATTTGCTGCTCCCCACTGGCAGTCAGCTCTGAGAGTGTGTCTATAACACACAGGATGGTGAGGGGGAGGCATTTTAACCTCTGCCAAGAGAAAAACACAACAGTTGGGAGAGGCACAACGTAATGGTAAATATTTTATTGACATGTTCCAAACATATTGGATGTAAATTTAAACACTATCTGAGATTTGTTAAGTTTCCTTGTTTGGATTTTTTACGTTCCCGTAAATCCTGGTTCATTAATTGGCTGTAAAGTAACGAACATCTGAGGCAGTGCTCTGCCAGCAAGGAAGGCTGTGTCAGCCGTGGTGGGTGGTGGTGACCCCTGCCATGGCAGAGCCCCCGGAGCAGCCCTGCTGCCTGCTCAGCTTGCACCTTGGGAGGCCCTGGCACGGCCAGGGAGTGCCTGGAAACCTCTCTTGGCTTGGTTGTTTTCCAAAAGGCAGGGGAGATAAATCCACACTTGTGTGAGTGGTGGGTCAGGAGGTGTAGAATGCGATTTTCTGGCTGCTAAAGAGAGTATTGGGGTCTCCAAAGAAATGGAAGTCCTGTGTCGACAATAAAGATAATAAGACCTTTAAAACTGGTATTTTCAGGCATTGCCGCCATCTTGTCTCCCTTACCAGTTAGCCCTGATGCGGCTACTGGTCAATAATTGTGAGAAATGACTGATTTGGAGGCAAGGCTCAGTTCTTCAGTGGCTGTGAGTAGGCAGGGCAGCCTGCAGGAGGAGCAGGCATGGATCCCTCTGCCCTGTGTTCCCAGGCTTGTGGAATTCTTCCCCCTGTGTTGCCTTGTGTAGGAGAAGAGCAGAAAACCTGGGGGGAGGAAGAGTTGAGAACTGCTGTGTTCCCACTGCCATGGGGCGTGGAGGTGCTGAGGGGACTGTGGCTGGTGCTTGGCTGGTGGAACAGTTCCTGGGAAGTCTCATCCTCCAACACCAAGCCCTTGATAAGGACTGGAGATGGAATTGTCCCTCTGTGGCTCCAGAACCTGAATGTTTGTCCAAAAAGCAAAGAGTAGAAGCATTTTGATCAGCTCTGCAGCTTGCTGTGGATGTTGCACTGAAATGGGATTTTATAGAGTTGCATCCCACTGACTTTTATCAGCACCCTCATAAATTGAAGGTTCTTCATTAGATGTGCAATAAAAGATTGTACTCTTGTAACATTCTGAAAATGTTTCTGTTACCCACCCTTGGATGTTGGCTTTCTAATGGGTGATCAATAAACGGAAAAATAAATCCAGTTTTGGATATACAGTTTGGCTCCAAAAGGTTATACAGCATTTGTTTCAGTGCAGTTCTTCTAAAATTCCTTTACTGGAGTATTTTGAGGCTTTTTTTAGTTTTTAGTCTAGCTAATTAGATTTCTGGGGCTCAGAGGACTTGGCTGGCTCTGTCTTTGATGCTGTGAGGAATCCAGAGACAATGATGATGTGTGTATTTCAGCTGTTAGCTGCAGTGGTTTGCAGGAATCGGTGACTCAGAAGCTTTGGCATTCCATCCAGAGGTGGCCTGGTTGTAGCTGTTGCTCTCTGAAGTTTGTTGTCGTGTTGGGGTGGGATGTGTGTTTGCTCCTTTCATAGACTTTCCGGGAGTCAAACCTTCCATTCAGATCCAAGGCTGAGAAAGCAGCTTTTTAAAGATAAACAGAATAGGCTTATCTGCTTTAGTGGGTGTCCCTTTTTGGAGCCTCAGAATAACTGAGTCATTACTAAATTATTTTGAAAGATGCCTCTTTAGAAATTAGGGGCTTGATCATGTGAATAAATTATTGGCAGAGGAGGTGCCTTAACCTGGTGCAGCACATCCCTGTTGCGATGAACGCGTGCACACATGGGGCTGTGGCTGTTAAACCACACCTTCCAAATACCAAATCCACAGACTTGTCTATCACCTCCAGAGCAAGGCTTGAAGGATTAAGACTTGAGCAAGGCTTCTGAGAGGGTGTTTAAGGGCTGGAACACCTGTTCTGGTTCAAATTTATGTGCTGACTTGTTAAATGTGAATTTTCTGATGTTTATTGAATTGTCACAGGAGGCAGGGCAGGAAACGTGTCTGAACGTGTCTCTTACCCTTCATTTAGTAGCATCTCATGCAGAGAGGTGCTCAGTGATACCCATTTGCTCAGAGTTTACTCCGGAGCTTTTTTTGAGCAAATGTTTTGGAGACTTGCCCTCCCCTTGGCTGTTGCTCTTTACCTGTCCTCCCTTGGTTCTGTTTCCCCATTATCTCTTGTTAGATGCGCTGCTGGATTAGATGTTAATGATTACAGGCTCCAGCTCTTCCTGCTGGAAGGACTTGTGGGTAATCACAGGAGAACAAAGCTGTTAAACTTGCCAATAGCCATAGGAAATGTTGCTTGAAGGAAGAAGGAAACACAAGGCATCTATTATTATTATTTTACCTACAACCTTGATGAGAAATCTGCGTATCCTACAGTGGGTATCCTCTTTACCCACCTGGGATCTTAGAGAATCCTGTTGAGGACACGAGTCTGTGCACTAACATCTAGGAATGTGGATCACAGCCAGATCTATGGCTCACCAAAGAAAACTACTTAGAAAATTCTGTTGAGGAGATGAAGGGAAGGATCAAAAGGAGCCAACCTTTTGTCATCTTCTAACAAGCAAAGCACTCTTGTCAAACATTAGTTATGGAAATGTCCCTTTTACAGAAAGAAGAGTGGTCCTCCCAGCATTGTGTGTTGAATCCGTGCTTGACCTCAACACAGCAAGTCTTCTTACATGTGGACTTTTTTTTCCACCTGCATCTGCTTTTATCTTGCCTTAGCTCTCCTGGCTCGAGTGGTGTGCGCAGATGTGCCAGTGCAGATGTGATAGGACTTGAAGGGAGTTGTCAGATTAGCTGAGCAATGCTTTTTTTTTTTCATTTTGCCATTTTAATCTTGGTTAAACCTCTTAGTCAGAGGGTGATTTCCATTTCATCTTGAGTTATGTTGGGCTTCCATGCTCATTTCAAGCTATAGCTTGCCTCCTTAAACTTCTGATGTAACCCCTGTTACTGCATTGCCCATGGCTGTGAGGAGCCGTACCTACTCCTGGGTATATAAATATTTTCTATTTTTTGTCTTCATTTGTCAGACGTTTGGGTTTGGTATGAGCAGGAATGGAAAAGTTTATGCTTGTTTTAGGGGGAAGGCAACAAATGTTTATCTGAATGATCAAAGCAGAATTTATGAGGAAATACAATGGAAACTATTCCTGGCTGTTTAGAAGTTGATGTACAGGGGTAAGCTGAGAGGAACAGAAATGAGAAGAAAAAGTGAACTGAGTACACTCAAGTCAGACTTCTCCTGAGCCTGAACTGCAGTGTGTTTCCACTAAGCAAATGCTTTTTCTTCGCATGTATTTAATACTCAGTATGGATTTGTATGTGTAACAAAGGACTGGGAAGAGCGATGGCTCTGCTTGTGCAGTGCTACCTCAGTGAAGCCACAGAAAATGGTATTTTTATTCTGAAATATTTCTGAAATACCTAGTATTATTTGACTCCTTACCTGGCCTGGCTGTTGCCCAGTGTGTGCTGCAGGGTCAGAGCAAACCTGGCTCTCCTGGGCAGGCCAGGTCTGGCGCCATGGTTGCTCTGCTGCATTCCAGGTTAATGAGCCTAAACTGATGTTCTCAGGTCTCCATTTTGTGTCTCTTCCTGGGATGAGGACAGCAGGCTGAGCCCGCTTGACCAAGCTGTGGTCACTGCAGCCAGGTTGCTGATCTCGTTAAGGTGACTCTAATGAGGTGTGACAGCCTGACGAGTTCAGGCGCCGGCTGCTGGACCAAGCAGGGGCTCCAGCATTTGTGTTACGTGGCTTTAGCAAATGGACTCCAGCACTTTCAAACATGAGAGCCAGGCTAAGGGGCCTGATGGGAGACACACTTGGCAGGAAGTTGGAGTGAGTCTGCTGGCACAGCAAACCCGTGACTGAACCCAGTTCTTTGAGGTAGGTGAGGTACCCTGTGTGCTCCTCCTCTGCTGGCATCCCGAGGCTGTGGGAGCTGGAGAGGTGCTCACACAGCAGCACTGGGGCATGTCCCTTGCCTGGCCAGCCAGTTTGGAATGACTTCTCATCTGCAAAAGGTGTCCTGGTAGCCTCATTCCTTGGGTTTGGCAGTCCGTGGCCTCTCCTTCAGAGGACAGTGATGCCTCTCGATTTCTTGATTGAACTCAGTTCTTCCTGAGGAAAATGGGCTCAGTGTGTGTGGCTCCTGTGGTAACAAACCCTGTTACCTGCTGTTTGTGTCACTGAGAATTGGAATCTATCCCCTTGAGGCAGCTTTCTCCTGTTGATGGTCTGTTTGTCCATGACAGTGTTGAGAGGGTCTCATGGAGCCCACCTGTCCTTGTGCTCTCTGCAGGGTGGGGGCAGAGCTCCCACCAAAGGAAACCAGAGTAGCCACTGGGTACTCCCCAAAGAAAAGGGATAAAACTTGCCAGCTGAGTTATGTGACTGGTCTGCCCTCCACCTCCTCTCGAGGAGCTGTTAACAAAGGTACTCACAGCTTGGGGAGTGCACCATAATCCTTACAAGTAATTTAAAGCAGTGTAGGCAGTTAAAGATTAATTTTGCATGCAGTGACCTCTTTATTTTTAACTGCTTTGCCTCCTGCATCTTCAGAAATAACAGACAAATGCTCCAAACATACCAACCCCCTTGGAAGACAATGATTTCATTGTGGCTGTGAACATGACATACATTACATAAATATTGGTGCTTACATGCCTGCTGATTCTTTGTCCTTGGATGCCGAGCCTTCCAGCCCCGCTGGTCATGTTTCATAAGAGCTTGGGAGGAAGCACAGCAGTGCAAGACACTGACGTTAGTGGTTGGTCCAGGCTGCTTTTCTAGCTCAGTCTGCTTTGCTAGGTGGATATTTTTCTATTAATGTGATTAGACTGGTTTATCTGTCACTTCTGTTGAGCAGGCCACAGCTGCTGTGGCACTTCTGTACATTTATCTTGAGCTTTGAGATGTCTTTATGCTGGTTATTGGAGGATGCAGAAGAGCTTTACACACATGGTTCAAGCCCTGTGTCATCTCTGGAAGAGGAGCAGCAAGGCCTGATGCCTGTGAAGGCAGAGGAATGATGCACAGGGCACTTGTCCTTGCAGCACAGTGTGAAGTGTGTTGGGTTCTGCCCTTCTCCCACGTGGGGCTGTCCAGGGCAGCACTGTCCTCCCACAGCCACACTGCTCTTTTAGCCCCATGATGGAGTTTTGTGTTAAGGAGCTGCAAGTCCTGGCTTTCAGACCCTGCTGATGACTGGTGCTTGAAGTAGTTTTAATTTCCTGAGGGCTACATATAACTCCAGTGGAGCTACGAGTTGCTCTCTGCTTGTTTCTGTAGCTACGCCACACTTGCTTGCAGAGAATGAAATCTAAATCTCTACATGATCTAACAGTAGTTTCCTAAAATATGAACAAAATCAAAGAATGAAGAATGTGTGTCGTACAGAGCAGCTTGAGAAGCTGAAATACTGACTGAAGTAGCTGAGAGAAAACAAAGTAGGGGGTTTATGGGGTTTTTCTCGATTGTTTAATGCGTTAAATTAATCTTTGTAGCAAAGCCTTTTAAATTAAGTCAGAAGTAATTGTGTACATGTGCTCCTGTAATTGTGAGGTCACTGCCTGGATACAGGCAACAGAGAGGATAATTTTGGTTCAGTACCTCACTGCTTGGATCAAAGATACTTTATCAGACCGAGATGGTTGTGTGAGAGAGAACTGGAGTGTAACCTGCACAAGGAGCCTGGGTAGGAGCAGAGCATGGTCAGCTTGTTTAACCTTTGAATGCCTCTTGGCTCAATGGCCCTTGGATACTGCTACTTCATGGAAAAAGTTCTAAATATAGCACTCGTTTGTTGTTGAATAATGACTTTAGAGGGTGGATGTTGGGGTTTCCAGCTCCTTGCAGGCCCTAAGCTGTGCACGAGCGAGATACTGGAAATTAGACCATTAATGAGGATTCGGTCCAGTAACACTGCTGAGCACTGATGCAACTTGTTGATTTATTTGTGGAATATTCTGTTGATAGTCTGTTTGTCAAAAAAAGTCCCAGAGATTAAACCTGAGGATCATTTAAAACCCATTTTGTTGACTTTTCATTCCCTTTTTTACCTGGTATGGTCAGCTGCCAGGCATAGGTTCTGTTCATGAGTCAGCTTGTAAAGGGGAAAAGATCTTGAATGGGTAGGAAAAGTTTTGGGGATAGGGATCAGCAAGACCATCTTTCTCTGGAGGAGGGAGAGATGAAATCCAGGGAAAGGTGAAGAAATTTGCCTGAGGTCTCCCAGGAGTTCATTGCTGAGGCTGGGTTCTGAAACTCTTATCAGTCCTTTAACTAAGATGTCATCCTTTACTGGAAGTCCAGAAACCCTCTTGGGTTTAACCACCAGTGAGTGAATCTTCTTCTTTTGTGTCTCTGTTTTCCCAGAGCTTTTACCTCAGAAGACCCTGCCATCTTGAACAATTTCCCTGTGTAATGCTTGCTTCATTGTTGTTTCATTTCACTAACTTTCGCTTGAAAATCAGATGCTTCCCTATCTTTTCTTTTTACTTCCTTATACAGCTTTTCCCTGTTGCTGCAGCTCATTAAATCCTGCAGCTGTGTGTTATTTAACATCATAAAGTGGTTAGAGATATCATTCATATAAAAGGATACAAAATGAATGTGCATTGTAATTCTAGTCTCGAGGTAGCAAACTTCTCTGTGGAGTTGTGACTTAACTTACGGCTTTGTAAAAGCTTTTACTTGCCTTTATTTAGCTCTTTTCTGATTTGTGTGTCAGTAAATATATTTATAATGCAGTTATTAAGTAATCTGTAAAATTATGTACATTAATCTAGGTATGAAGCGTGTTGAAAACGTCAGTTCTTTTTCCTGCCCCGAGTTCAGCACAGGCAGGTGCTGAGCTGTGCTGCTGCCCGCTGGCACCGTGCCCCACGTGCGCCCTGACCTGTGGTCACAGGGTTCCTGTTCTGCTGAAAACTCGTGCAAATAAAGCCGTGCACCAAACCCTCTGGCGAGGCAGGTCTGCAGGTGCCAGGGGCCAACCTCCCAGGAAGAGGAGAAGGTGGCAAAGCTTTGCTTTTCAATTAGTTGGTAATGAGAATCTGGCTGGCGTTTGGCACAGGGATTTGTCGCAGCCATGGCAGCTCCGATGCGTTGGATTGGTGTTTGTGGCTCGTGGGTGGAATGTAGCTGGCTCTCACATCTGCTTTCTTCTTTTTTGTTCTTTCAAAGCAGTTTCCCTGGCATTTCTGTGCCTACCTTTTCAGTTCTGGAGGTCATGTATTTCCATTCCAGGAACATGGCGAGACTTGATGGGTGTCAATCACGCAGGAAGCCAGGGCTGATAGGATCTTCCCTGCCTGTATCTGATTTTCTGGATGATTGTGTGTGTGGTTTGTTGTTGTGTGGGCTTTTCTGTTTGTTTGTTGTTTTTAAATCCAAGTGCTCATTTTGGGGCCTAATTACCATTGTTTCTGTGTGCGTTCTGGATCTGTGTCAGGGAGTTTGGTAGCTCTGCAGAGCCTTTCTGAGCGCGGGAGTGCTCCTCTCTGCAGCGCGGGGAGCCACGGGGACAGCCAGGCTCGCAGTGTGCCCTGCTCCCGGGGAGCTGCAGCTTTCCTGGCAGGATGGCACAGCCTGGGCTGCTTTCCTGGCAGGATGGCACAGCCTGGGCTGCCTTCCTGGCAGGATGGCACAGCCTGGGCTGCTTCCCGTGCCGCTTCCCCGTCGGCGCTGGCCGCGTGTGCAGGGTGTGTGTGTGAGCCCTTTTCCTCCTCCGAGGGCAGGGGAAGCTGGGGATGTGGGAGCATGTCCCAGGGCACTGCTGCCCTGGCTCTACCCTGGAACGTGTGCCTGCCTGCATCTCCGTGGGGCTGGTTTGTGGCTCCTGGCCTGACGTCTGCGGGGTGTGGGACGTGGCTCTCCCTCCCTGGCTCTCCCACGTGCGAGTGCTGGGCCGTGGCTGTGCCTGGCACAGTGGCAGCAGTGTGCCTTTAGGACTGTCCTCGTGCCTTGCAGAACATCTAGTAATGCCTTTCACATACTCCCTTGAATAATCATTAAAAGCATTTTCTTCTTTTTTTTTTTTTTCCTCCTCTCTTTTTTAAAGCATCCTGGCCAGAGCAAATAGGATAAGGAATTAGAGCAAGCTGAGGCTGGTATAATATACTAAACCATGACTCTAACAGCAATTAACGCAAAGGAATGAACATTTACAGTGCCCTGCAGTTATCCTTAGTGTTCAATGGTAAACTGAAATAAGCCTGGTGTCTATGGGCTCACTAGACTAACTGCCATTTTTATTACATTACATGGATTATTGCTCATTTTTCCTTCCATTTTCAGGCCTCTCTCAGGCTACCCTCCTTCCCCTTAATAGTGACCCCGAAAGAGGAGTGCTGTACTTAGCGCAGCTGGTGTTTGACACAGTCGAGGGTGTGGGCTCTCCCTTGCTGGAGATGCTCCAGAGCTGTCTGGCTGCAATCCTGTGCCCTGGGATGGCCCTGGCTCAGCAGGGAGGTGGCACCAGGTGAGCCCCTCCTGTCCCTTCCGGCCTCACCCATGCTGGGATTCCATGATTCTGTCACCTTGAAAAGGTCCTGGTTGTACCCTGCTGCTCCCACACGCTTTCCCTTGGGTTCTTGAACTTGTAGCAAGTTTGGGGCAGAAACTGAACAAAGAAGAGCTCGCTTGGGAGGTTGGTTTGATGGTGGACACACGACACAGCCACAGGCTGTTAGTGCTTCCCAAATTGACGTTACCACATCTTCACCACTTTGTTGTGAGGGGAGGAGAGGGGAGAGACCCTGAGCTATAGCAACTTGCTGTGCATGTATAATATTGGTGTATGAAGAACATCTGTGTGAAATACATGCTTCGGGCAAGAAAAAGAATGTGTAATGTAAGAAAATACTGTTACTTAATACAGTTTTTGCTTGGAGGCTACAGTCAACACATGCTGTAATACTTCTGGCTCGTGTGATACAGTAGCAGCATGACACTTCAGATTTATTACTTCTGGTTTCTCTTTAAAGAAATCCTGAATCTGGAATCAGAAGAATGCTTTTTTTCTCTTGAGCTACAGAAGGGAAAATGTTTCAAAATGTCATAAATCAAAAATATATTAAAGGCCAACAAACCAGATGAAAACTTTTTTGGAAGATTGTATATAATGTTTGGCAGAAGAGACTAATGTGCTGTGGTTTTTGGCTGAATTTAGAAATGTGAAATACTCTAGGGTCCATCTCCTTGGAATGAGCTATTTTTATGTATTTTATCTGTCTATATATTAAAACAACACCAGAGGTGGTTGTGTGTGTATAATGTAAGTATTAGTGTACATGATTTATGTTAAGTACATTTAATGCAGTGTATAAATTCAATTACACTTTGATACAGAACGTTCAATTGCAAAATGATTTCTGTAGTGCAAACGCTCGCTAGATACCTCGATCAGAGCCAACAAATCCTCTGTCGTGTTGACTGCAGGGCTGGCAATACATCATTTTTTATGTGGATTCATTTCTCTCAGATCCATATATCTGCAGACTTTACAACAGGTGTGTTCCTCTGTGTGTGCTCTCTTTTTCTGAGAACTCAGAGGTGCACCAGGGACTCGAGGGAAGCTGTGGCCGAGGTTCACCTCGTGCTCTGGAGCAGCCGGACGGAAGCGTTCGGCTCTGGTGGGTCTGAAGGAGTTGGCTTCGTGTGTGTTTGCTCTTCAGTAAACTTTTTATGACATGTTCCTTCCCCTTTTAATGGGTTTTCAAGTTGAGTTCTGTGGTTGAGCTCGGTGTAACCGAGTTGCAGAGCAGAGGATGTGCTGTGGGACGATCAGTTAAAGCCGCTGCTTCCTCCTCCTCTGCTTGGCCTTCTGCCGCCGATTTTGAGAATGTTTCTGGCATTTCAAGCAAGGACACTCACCCTCGAGGCTGTGCTAGCTGGCTTTTAATGGGGTGAGGCTGTTTCTAGTCGAAAGGTTCTACAGCCCCTTCTCCTGCTGGGAATCTGATACCACCACTGCCCCATGATACACGAACTACATGGGTGGGTTCCCTTTTTCTCCCTAAATAAGGACTTTGGGGGATGAGCTTTAGATCCTCGCTCCCTGGTTATGTCAGTGATGCTGTGTGGCACAGTTTGCACTCCTAAACACGACTGCATGCTTCGGGCTCAGGTCATCTTACAGAGATTGCAAATTCCCAGTTGTAAAAACAGGTCTTGTCATGTAGGATTTCTTGTAAGCCCTGTGTAGGTACCAGAAGGCTGCTGTAAGGTCTCCCTGAAAATAGCAGAGGCTTCTCTTAAACCTCTTAGGGTCAGATGCAATCAGGATGGTTGATAGAGGTGGAGCGAGGGCTGAGCCCTTCCCAGGGTGCTCCTAGTGGTAAAAGCAACACAAACCCTCCAGCTTTTCACGTCTCCTTCCCTTCCTGCTGCAGCTCTTCCCTCGATCTGGTGATGCTCGTAATGCTCCCGAGTTTTGCTGTTTGCAGTGGGGACGTAACAGCTCAAAGCTACATGTAAACAGCTTTGTTGGCTACTTTTCCTTTCCTTGCTTATATTGTACACCTTAAATGTGCTATTTCTTTTGGCATAATGGCAAAATCGCTGCTTATGGGAACCGCCGTAGATAATACAAAAAGCTCTTTGAAAAGAGCTTTATCAGAGTACAAAGTACTTGGAATTGAAAGCCCCTAGAGGGTTGCTTTATTTTCCCCCTTCATTCAAACTTGTAGTGGTGCAGGATCGAGATACATCATGCCCTATTTTCAGCTGATTTGCATGTTAGAGAGAACGGAGTAATTGGTGTTTAACCAGAACAAAAGAGGATCTGTTTGCTAAAAGAAAAAGAATTCTTGAAGTAGACCCTAATACATATACTGCCTTTGTCTCTCCTCTCATTAAGAATTGAATAGGATGGCCTAGTAATTAGAATGTGGAAGGCATTGCTTTGGTGTTGATGCTTTTTGAGCTAATTGGTTTGAAAATTATATTTGATGTAGCTCTAAGGGATGTTGGCACAACACCTTCTTGGGACAGGGACATCCTGTACTCCCATTTTGCTGCAGAAATGGGCACTGTGAGGCAGGGTTTTGTCTTCTGGATTGGTTTTTTAAAATTTTATTTATTAAACTCATATTTGCCTTCCCAACTGAACACACAGGATGCATTGTCACATGTAAATAATTCTCTCGCTGGTATGAAAACCTTGAAATGACCTTGGAAAGAGCTTAGCCCTCTTTTCCCAAATAAGTGCGTAGTTCAGCCTTTACTAAAGTAGAGATTTGAGCTAAACTGGGTTTGGATTTCTGCCCTTCTGCATTTTTGGAAAGGTTTTGTTGTTGTTGCTTGTTTGGTTTGCTTTTTGTTTTATTTTTGTTTTGACAAAAAGATTAAAACAAATGTTGTTCTTGAGCAAACTGAAATAAGACAGGTCTGGAATCACGCAGGAAGCTTTCTTTGGTCAGTGTTTGTGCTCACAGCATCGGGGGGGATGGGATGATGTTGCCTCCATAGATCCTTCCTTTGGATCCTGAAATTCAGTTGCTGTAGTGTGAAAACCTGAAAAGTCAGAAACAGTTTTTGTATCACTTGAGTTGCAAGAGGGAGCCTTGCTTTGGATGAGCCTTTTGAATGATGTCCCCTGGGCAGGCAGTGGGCTTGGGAGGGGTTGGAGGTTCCAGGGAATTCAGAGGAGGAAGGTGCATTTCTTAGACCGGGAGATACATTTAACAGTAAAGATTCAGCTGAAGAGAACTTAGGGGTGTTTTATTTGCTAATGCTGTTGTTCTGTGGAACAAATTGAAAGTCTCAAGCCTGTTGTTGGTTCTCTGCAGAGCCCTATACAATCATCTTAATAAAGTATTGCACTGTGGAGGAGTCATTGTGTTACGAGGATGAAATGAACTTCTGAAATTTCCCCCAAGGTTTCAGTGATAAAAAGAAGAGTTTTAGAAACGTCTTTAGGTTCTGGGGAGTATGTATTTAGCAGTGTATTCGTAATTTAAATGGATTCAGTCTTGCAATGAGCAACAGCTTGTTTCCCTTACTTTCCAGGGGTGTCTTTTCTCCCTTCTCGGGGTGGGTGGGCACGTGCCTGCCCTTCCTCAGTGATTCTGTTTGGCTGCTCACCAGGCTGTGCAAATCAGTGTCGAGTTTGGTCCCGCTTTAAGATCTGTGTGTTTATTGTACTGCAGCTTCAATGCCCTTTAGTGTCTAGGGCTTTAGCTTTAGGGAGCGTGGGTATCTGAATGTCTTAGATACCTTATCTTTAGGTATCAGTAAGTGACACTAAGCAGTGTGAAACTGAGGGTGAGGCCTGATGGCCACGGTGAGGCCAGTGCTACCTCCTGCCCAGGAGTGGGACTGATCTGTTAGGATGGTTTTTCTAACTCAAAGATGCTGGATGCTGCTGAGCACCCACCTCTGCTCCCTCCCATCTGTGCATTGATATCTTCAACAAACTTGCATTTTTTCCCTTCCTGCATTCTCCGTGTTTAAAAGTGGCCCTGAAAGGCAAAAAGTTTAAAAGGGGTTAAATAAACTGAAAAACCTGCAGTGTATTTCCGCTCAGAGTTGAAACAAGATGTTGTGGATTGACTCAAAATGAAATTTTTCTTTTTTTTTTTTTTTCTTTTAAGTTTTGCCAACAAAACGAAAACATGTTTGTTTAATCATAGGCAAATTCATCCTTCTGGTTTTTTGGTTCTGTTTTGTTTTCAGTTTAGCCAGCAAATTGAGAAATGGAACTGTTCTGCCAGCACTGCTTCCAGTCGCGATTGCTCTGAGGAAGCTGGGTGAATCTCCCCCTTGCACACTTTATCTAGGAACCATCAGAATTTCGCTGATTAATACCTTGGAAATTATAAATTAACCATATGGAACTACTTCAGTTTAAGTAACTTGTATGTTCTGGTGAGAGCTAATCCCCTTAAAGCGTGGTTTTAATGACCAGTTTGTTTTCACCTGAGGTCATTAATGCTCTAAAACCAGCTGTTAACTGCACCAAAGAGGTTTTTCCCGCCCAGGGAGGAGTGCTGCTGGGCACCCCCTTTAATGGTCTAATAATGCTTTATTTCTGCCCTACCTTCTGGCCATACTGGCTGGTTTTAATGGCTGTGGTGGAAAAAACCTGTTTATTTTCTGTCTGTGAAGGACTGATCTTGCAGCCAGCTGGGGGAGCGGTGTGAGGGATGCAGGGCACTGGGGCAGGAGTGTGAGCATGTAAAAAGTAGAAGTATGAGCCTGCAAAGCCATTGCTTTGGGCTCGGGGTGGGGAGGGAAGGGGTGCACAGCCCCCTGCCTGCTCCCGTGGCTCTGCCAACTGGGAGTCATAAAGTCGTTAGGAATATTAAAACTTCAGACAATGGGTCGTAGCAATTCTCCTGCTCCTTCTGCTTAATTTTTGTGCTAATTTATTGCTCCTCTCTATTCCTGCTTCTGTCACCTAAATGCAAATGCCCTGGCAGCCTGCTTTATGGATAACACTTAAAAAATAATGGTGCAATAATGAGTGGTGAATTGCAGCAGAGATCCTGCTGAAGTGCCTGCAATATCCGCATTAATTCCAAATGAATTAATTGCAGTTAATACTATTGTATTTAAAACCTGTCAGAAGCCATAACATTGATTAGGGTGTAAGAGTAAAATGTTATTTCAGAGCAGCATCAACATGTTTTAAAATAGCAGTAGATGGTATTAAAGTGTGTCTGACCTAATGGCCATCATCATCATCAGCTTTTGTGTGGAGCCAGTCAGAACAGATGAATCAGAGGCACCTGAGGAACGAGGGGCCCCAAATCCATTCATTTTTCCCCTTGATGGGGAGCAAACAGCTTCTGTGCCCCAGTGCTGTAGGTAAGAGCAGAGGTAGGATGAAGGAGGGGTTTTATCTGTCAGGGCTGTGGATCCCATTGATCTTTGCTGCTGAACCTCATCTGTCACCGGTGGCTGGTTCCAGGGGAAGGTGGGAACAGGCTCCGTGTAGCTGTGAGAGAAGCATTTCTTTAATGTTTATTTCCAGTCCTTCAGAACAAGTTGGTGCTGTGGCAAGTAGATTTATTATTCAGTAGTTAATACTCGGAAAGTAGAAGCATCCCAGAGCCTTTCACTTGAGCCCTCGGTGATGCCTTGAGCATCCCCAGCAGATCTTGGAGCGTTCCCCTCGGGATTGTGTCTTTGCTGAGAGGTCAGAGGGGTGGTTGGCACCTGAGCAAGCCACTTGTCTGTGGGATGAGCTGACACTGTGCTGGCTGAAATGACAGAGCCTGCTGGGCTTCTGGGGGGAGTTGCTGAGACTCCTTGGCAGCAAATCCCACTGTTCCTCATGCCGGAGAGGCTGAGGTGCTCTGGCTCCCGGGAACAAGACAGAAAAAGCCTGTCTTGGTGCAGGCTGGGGGCTGTGTGAAGGTGCTGAAGAGTTACCAGCACTTGGTGATTCACGCTGCCAAGTGGGTGACAGCAGGACGTGGGCTCTGCCCCAGCAAGGGCCCATGGCCCAGTTTGAGCACTCGGGAGCTGGGAAGGTGCTTCCCTCACGGGGATGGAGCTGCTGGGAGGATGTGCAGGGCCTTGGGCTGCTGGATCACCTTCCTGGTGACCTGTGTGAGGAGGTGGTGGTGGTGTCACCAGAGTGGGAGCCTCCTGTCACTGTGTCCCACCAGGGCTGACCCTGGCCTTGGCACTGTGCATGCTCATCCCTGATGAAATCCCTCCCCATCCGTGTCTTGTGGGGGATCTGGGGCCCTGAAGTTGGGCAGTTTGGGCAGTTATGGTCAAAAAACAAGTAAAAGGTGAGATGAGTGTGAACAAAGCTTTATTTAGAGCTTGCCTTGGTGTAAGAGGCTGGAGCCAGGACGTGGTGGGGGCACAGGGACAGGAGCTGCAGCCGTGGGCACCTGGAGAGGCAGAGTGCAGGTGGGCAGAACCCAGCTCTGCTTCACAGTCCCCTGTGCTCCTGCCATCACAGGGGCTCCACGGCCTCACACCTGGCCTGCAGAAACTTCTTTCAGTTTAACCACTTGTATTTGTATTTTAGTTCTTCGTGTCTGGCTTTGAGGAGCTCTACACCTGCAGTTTGTCTGCTGATAGTGGAAAGCACAGAATATAATCTGGCAGATGAAGACAGCTGCATTCTGTTCGTCTCAACCATGAGTTCTGCTTGATGATTTGTAGATACAGTTTCCATCTGACACAAAAGCAGGGACTAATTCTGGCATGTGTGGGACTGATAAGATTTCAGACCAGATCTTTCTTCAAAAAAAAGAAGAAAAACCCCTCGATGTGTTACACAGTGCAGTAATCAGTTTCCAGGTTCTTTAATTAGATCTGTGCTTTAGCTGCATGTCTCAATACACAAATGATTTATAAAGGAAAAAAAAAGTATGTGTTAATCTTGAGTTAGTGATACTTCCTGCACTGTTTGTGTTACATATCCTACAGCATACAGTCTTTCCTTTAACATGGAATTGGACTTAATTTCTTAAAAGAAATTACAGAGCTTTACAGTTGTATTGTTAACTGCTTTTTATTGATGTAGGTTTGTACGTATGTTTACATTTATATGTAAATGTAATTATTTAATGAGGATTAGCAGTCAGTGAGGCCCTCTTGTTCCATTTCTTGTGTTACCAGTCATTTGCAAATTTATTTCATTGTAGGTCAGAAATTATGGTTGCTGTTATATTTAGCGCACGAACTATCCTGGATTCAGCATTTCCTTGGACAGCCCTTCTGCTGCAAATCCTACCTGATTTCTTTCAAAAGCAGCAGAGAGTTCATCAGAGTCTCTCCTGTTCTTCATCCACCCCTCTACAGCATTTTGGAAGCCACTTGCTGGTGGTGAAATCTGGGCTGTGGAACCTGTGGAACCCATAGCTGAGCCTGTGTTTAATGAATGCACTGGAGGTGGGGACATTTGGAATGACAGCAGAGCGTGAGCTCTGGGTGCTGGGCAGTGCAGTGTGGTGTGTGGGGGCTGTGGCTGCTGTCTGGTGGTGCCTCTGTGGTCACAGAGCCCAGCTGAGCTCTCTGTGTGCAGCTCACCTTCAGCCCATGCCAGTGTCGCTCCTGGCCTTGGTCCACGTGCTGCTCCAGCAATGAGCAGAACACTTCTGCTTCCTCCCTTCTCTGTAGTTAGAACTGAATTTGGGGCCTGAGGGTATCCTGGCTCCCTCTTGTAATTGCATCATTCCCACTATTAACTAAAGAGAGCAGCTTCTTTTTTTAATAAAAGCTTCCTCATATGCGTTCTTGAGTGTTGTTTTAGTTTGCAACTACTCGCGTTGGAATGCATCCAGACGCCAAGTCCTTATGTTTCCTCCACGTCCCCAAACTCTCTTCTGGGTAATTTGCATTTCAGCACTGCTCAGTTGTACTTTGCTCAGTTTGAGGGAGGGAAAGGCCGGGCGGTAGCATATGCTGATTTGCATATGCTAATTGTAACATGGATGCTTTGCTTCCTTCTGGCAACCAGACCAGGATATTTTTGTTGTAATATCCTGTTGATTTAAGGTGAGAGGTAAATCAGAGCTTGTTCTGCTTGATTTACAGCTGGAGTCTTGATTTGAGGTTTGGTGGTAAAGGTCTGAGATGCTTGGAGGATGTGATCAAAAATCAGGCAGCTGGAGGGTGTGACTTAAGAGCTGTTGCAAAAACTTAGGAAAACAAACTTTGTGGTTCACTAACAGGGAATATTAAAGGAAGGGAAGAAGCACTACAGGGCACTGCTGGGTAGCAACATGACTTGTCACTGGATGCTTCAGCCTTCAGCAAGCTCTGCATCTGCAGCACTCTGCTGCACAGAGTCAGATTCCACACGTTGGGTTTGGTGGAAAGGTGTGAGTTCCCCAGTATCAGATCGTGCTCATTAGCCTTCTGTGGTTTTAACAAAACCAAGATGGGAGGGAGAACAATACTGGAAGGGAAGATGAATCAATTCCAGTCTGCTCCTTCTCAGCTGCCTGTTGGCAGACAGTGGAGTCTTGTCTAAACTTGGAGGGTTTGGGGTAATTTTTGCAGTAGAAGCTGCATTGATGCGACAGAATCTTGTCATGGGCCAGTGTGCATAGAAACCCATGTGAGCAGGGGAACCAGCAGGCACTGTCCAGGCAGGACCTGCATAAGGATTGTTTAGCAGCAGTTGTGGAAGGCTCTAGGAGTTTGAGATTGAGACCTGCCTGATGAGCCAGCCCAGGTATGAGCTCTCTGCTTTGTGGTTCCATTAGATGGGAGCGATTCTGAAGCTTCCTCTGAAAAAGTGTTCCTTGATTAGCTTTGGATTTGGGGTTTCCCTTCTAGAGCTCGTGGGTTGTCAGGGAGAACTGGCAATTGCCAAAGAATATAGCAGAAATACACACAAAACATGGCAGAAATGGCTGCATGTGTCACTGATAATTGCCCTGCTACTCTCAACAAACAAACTGGCTGCAGTGCTGGCTGGATTTACATTCAGCATCCTCAGAGCAGCAAAAAGGTTTTGTGTGCTCTGACTCACAGAGCTGATTTTAAAGAAAATGGGCATTTTTAAAATCCTATTTTCCTTCCATTTTCAACCTCCTTTGATGAAGACACTTGAAACACCTTTTTAACTCTACATTTTAAATGCTTTTTTATAGCCATGAAATATACCCTTGTGTGGTTTTCAGGTCTTTTTAATTTTTAAAAGCCCTCCTTATTGCTGCTGCATAAGGAGAAATTTTTAGATTATGGGGAGAAGCAAATGTGACATTCTGTTCCGTATTAAAAGTTAATTTAGGGCAGAACTGCAGACCAAGAAAAGTGTCTTTTCTTTTCCTATACCTCCTTGTAATGTAATTGACCCCTAATACCTCTGCAAGATCTGGCACTCAGACAGAGGGAACCAACTGCCATGGGGCACAGCGTGAAGACAGCAGGAGGAATTTGCCCAACTGGAATCAAACTTGTGATGTTTGAGGGTTTTAAAGCACGTCACAGCGTGTTTTTGTCTGAAGCAGAGCTCGTGGTAGCAGGTTTGGGTAGCAGTGCGGTGATGGAGATTACCTGGGAGGGCAGAGCAGGAAGGCGTCAGGTCCAGAGGAGTGAGTTTGGCTCCAGATTCCAAATCTGGCCCTGGTGAGTCTGGATGTCAGTGGGCACCAGGCCACGCTCCTGGCTCCTGGGAGCTGTAACAAACTGCTGTGCCCAGCGCTCGCTGTGAAGGGCAGAGCTCAGTGCCCAGGTCATGCTCAGGAATACCTCGGTCCCGCGCTGACTTTGGGCGCAGCAGATATTAAAAATGACAGGTTAATTCAGATTGTGGTCATGGAAACAAGGTTTTCCCCAGGACAGCTCTTGTCGCGGCTGTGATTGATAGAAGCCTTTGATAAGTTCTCCTCTTGAGAGAACAGGTTTGTGTAAACACACAGGTGGGAGAGACCCAGGCAGGCCACAGCCAAAATACAACTTTGTGTGAAGCACAACCTCTCTCAAGTCTTTTTCAAGCCTGAGGCAGCCACAGACATCCTCTGTCCAAGGCCAGGGCTGGAGGGGCAGCACAGCCACATCCCTGGCACTGAACCAGCTGAGTGTTCCTCATTAGAGGTAGCGACTGGAGGGTTGCTGCTGAGACTTAGTTACGCAACTGTAATTTTCTATAAAATACATCATAAAACCAATTCATGCCTTATATTGGCATGGAAGAGTTACTCTGGCCTTGCTGGCTGTAGAATGCCCACTTTAGGAAATTGCCTAAATCTGTATTTTTCTTGGAGCAGTGCTAGTCAGCCCCACAGGTTGCTAATAAATATTTCATAACTTTCTATGAAGGATTGTGAAAATAATTTGAATATCTAAATGGCTGGCTCCCCTTGACCTAAGCAGAACCCAGAAGCACAGGCTCCTGTTCATTCTCTGACCTCTCTTGGTGTGCCATCAGAATGCCCAAAATTGTAGCCCCTACATAAACACTGTCTTGTTCTTACTGGCTTTGAGTTTCTTTTGCCATTAAATCTGATTTTTTTTTTTAATTTTTTTTTTTTTAGCTCTAGTGGGTAAAATACATTTTTGTACTTCCATGCCACTTAGAGTGAAGGATTTAAAAATATCTCACATGCATTGATTTAGCACAAACTCCTTCATCAGGGCTGAGGAGCCGCTTTTCACTATTTCACAGTTGGAAGGGTAGGAGGAGAACCCGTTTCCACCTGCCTCAATCCTTGCAGTTTTTATCTGTCCCATACAACAAAAAGGAAATTAGGAGAAGAGAGAGAGGCTGACACAGCAGTCACCGTAGCTGAGAAAGTGGGTATATACACCACGGATTTTCTACAAATTTTAATTTTTTTAGTGAACCTTCACCAATCAGATAGGTGTAAATGACGTTTTTCCCCTGGAAAAGGCATGTCCCTGAGGAGTGCCTGACTGTGCTGTGCTGTGGGAGGGCAGCACGGGGGCCCAGAGCAGAGCCAGCGCTGTGTGTGCAGGCTTGGGAAGGAGGAGGGTGTTTGTGGTGGCCACACCAGGACCCCTCAGGAGCTGCAGCCCTGCGTGGGTGAGGCACTGGCTGAGGTCCTTGGGGGAGAGCTGGCAGCCTGGCTCCTCTTCACACTGGGGTTACTCGCAGCAGCAAGTTGGATGCTTGATGATATTTGTAGGCTTTTAGGGCTCTTCACTCTGCTAATTTGACATTATTGAAGTTCTATTTCCCCAACTGTGCTGTGGGCTAAAGCGAGAGCGACAGCTTGCTCGTTATTTGTGTGTGCAATATTTATGTATGTAAATGACTGGTGTGTTTGCCTTTATCCATCCATATAAATACAAGAGATGTATACAAATATAATGAGGAGGTACAGGAAGCTCGTTTTGCTTAAGCAAAACGCGGTGCATTAAGCCGTCATGCCCTGACACTTGTTCCGTGCTGGAAGACAAAAAGGGAAGCGTCTGGCTTTTGTTGGGAGACATGAAAGTTGCTGCTGCTTTCCATGTTGGGTATTATGGCTTCAGCACGCCAGAATCATCGGGGTTTTTATTACTATTATTTTTCCTTTTGGTGAAGACTTAGAAAAGACAAAGACTAAAAATAAAACCCATAATTTTTGATACAACTGTGGAAACATGGTTAGTTCTAACACAGCAGGTGGCTAAGGGACTCGATCGGCAGAAACCAGCAGTGCTTTCAGTGCAATCAAAGTTAAGTGCAGAAATTTAATTAAATGGTAGCAAGGCTGGCAGAAACTTTGTAAAGCAGCAGTGCATTGTCAAATCTAACAATTATTCCAAGGAACACAATCCACAGATGGCGTCTAATTGATAAATTAAGGTTCTGGTGCCTGATTCCGCTTACACTTAAAGGTTCTTTTTTCTTAAACAAAACCTTAAAATTTTAAGGCTGCATCACTGTTCTGAAAACATAACAAGCTGGGCTGGGTTTTTTGGCTTGAGAAATGCAGGCTTTGTGTTAAATGGAGAAGGCATTTGGCTTCTGTTTTCCTTGTCTGACTTTGATTCCGGGGAGGATGTGGTGTGTTGCTGGTAAGGTGCTTACCTGGAATCTCAGATATTTACACCTCCTGTAGCTACTGGAGGTAGCTACAGGACTAGGTATGAGGACAGGTAGTTTCATAATCTCTTACAGCTCCTACAAGCTTTTCCCTTTGCCTGTTTGCCCCTTGAAGCTATCTGTTGACTTTTGGGCATCATTATCAGCCAATGCAAACCCTCTGCAAATCCATACCGTGCCTGACAAGTCCTTTCCAGTGCTAGGCTGGCGACCCTGGAGGGCCAGGCCTGGAAGGAAGTGGCTGACATCTCACTGCTGGGCTCACATTGTACATCCTTCTGGAAGGGGTTCTGGGCTGCTTTTCTGTTTCCCCCTCACCTGGGTGTCGGTGGGAGCTCCCAGCGCTTCCTCTTGGTGTGAAGGGACCCAGAGTGTATCTGCCAGCTCCTGCAGCAGCCCAAGAACAGCTCCAGATGATGTCCTGGATGCCTGTAGAGTTCAGTAAAACAGGCTTTATTTTCTCTCTTTCTGAACCACAGATATATCAGGGATATTTTGTCTCTGTGTGTTTTTGATTTCCATGTGTAAATACAGTTCACTTCCCAGGGTTTAGCATAGCACTTCAGAGAAGGGGCAGGAAAGATTGAATCCAGCTCTTCAAATGCACTTGGCATGTTGTCCTCTAACGCTGGAGAGGGTCTTTTCCCCTTAGCTAGTGGCACTTTCCCTCCTGGAGTAGTGTTTTGAACAAGGATGGGAGTTGAAAGGGCATCAGAGCACATAATAGCTGTGTGGAGTATGGAGATGTACACACACCTGTGCGCACAATGCGTGTTTGTCCCTTGCTGAAAAAGGAAGAAAATTGTTGGCCTTCCAATTCAGCATTTTCTGCTTTATTTAAGCAATTTTAGAAGACGGATGTAAGAGGGAAATGATCGTTTCATTGTATTTGTCGTAAACCCAGGGCACAGATGCCCTAATTGCTCTTGTGAGGTTTTTATGTGTGTTTTTTTGGCATTACCCTTGTGGTAGTAAATTCTCCATTAGCTGGGTTCTCTGTGATAGAGCTGAGGCCATTCTGAAATGGAGCTGAATCAGTGCTTGTTATTTTTGGTTACTAACAGTATACTTGAATTCAGGAACTCGCCTGCTCCCTTCCCCCTTTCTCCCCTCCTGTGCCTAAATATATCCCACCAGTCAATCAGCACTGGCAGGCATCAGTGCTATGGCTGTCAGATCGAGTTAGCTGTGGAGAGCCAGAGCTACTGGCTTGGGTTTTTGGGCTTGAAAATGTATTCAAATAGTGGCATTGTCATTTGACTTGCAAATAAGTATAGTCTGGTAATGGGGCCCTTGTATGGAAAGAATGATGCAGCACTTCAGACAAATCTATGTCTTCTTCCCATGAAGCAGATTAGCAATAATACAATCCACGCTGGTGTTTATGGCTGCACGCTCAGTGAACGCAGACATTTCTGAATTTTCATTAATGGTGGATTTGTAGTTTTTAATGGAACAAAGAAAAAACACTGGAAATCAAAGAAATGCTAATGCCTTCCTGAGAAACTTGGACAACATTTGGTTTAGAGGCAGATCTGCTCTGGTTGGCATTTTCCCTTGTAATTCTTCTCCCCTTATCTGGGCTTGTTGGGTGGTTGGTTGCTGGAGAGCAGCACTTAAGTGAACACATTATCTTTGTTGCTGCTCCTTCCCAAAGCGAAGGGACTGGCCTTTGGTGACGGCATAGCGATTGCCACAGCAACCAGGCAGGATGTCACAGATTCAGAAGTGTGATTTTACATTCAGAACAGCAGCAGGAGCAGATGGATATTGGAAACAAAATCCCCACCCCCTCCCTTTGCCTCCTTGCGCTCCTTCCGAAAGCAGTCACAGCCCTTCTCACCACGGCTCTTTGTGGATCTTCCTGCTCCGCTCCCGTGGATGGTTTGTGCTGTGCCGGGGCGCAGTGTGGGCCCCGTGCTGTCGGGCACGGTGTCACTGTGACTCTGGGACTGGTGGAGGGAGAACGAGCTAACTTGGGCTTGGGCTTAGCTTGGGTGTTGTTTCATTAACTTTGGTAGTGGCTCTATTCTTTTAATCCTGAGCTTGGCGGAGTGAACAAACCAGCCCTCGCCGTGGGTAGTCAGACACATTTGGGAGCCATCGTGCACAGAAGTTAATCGTAACACCCACCCACCGTGTGGGCAACAGCCTCAGGAACATATGCTCAGTCTGTTTTCCCAAAAAAGACAATATTGGAAACAGATGCAGGAAGGGTTTTGCACTCAGTAAAATTTGAGGTCAGGGCCTCCAGTTTGAAGCACGGGGATCTTGTTCAGCATCCCAGCTGAGGCTCTCTGGGCAGGCTGCAGAGTCACCGAGGGGTTGGACACTCAAGGGGGTGCAGGAGAACCCCAAACTCACCAGTCCCTTGTCACGGCCGCCTCTGGCCTTGCCTTTCTCCTCCTTGTCACGGTAACTCTGTCAGTTCTCTGTGAGCCCGACTGATCTCCTGGTACTGCAGCTCAAGTCCCAGGTTGTGCTGAGTGTGGCAGAGCCTTCCAGGGGGTGCCTCTGGATGTGCCCTCAGCGCCAGGCCAGGTGAAGCTGCGATCTGCCTGAACTGACTCCTGTGTTTCCCTGAGCAGACCCTTCTGCCAGGCTCTGTTTAGCAAACACTTTGGATTGCTGTGTGCTGTGGCCCCTTCGGTGCTGACTCGAGAAACAAAACTCTGAGAGCCCTGGAGCACAGATGACTTGCCCAGACCTGGCCAGGTCTCCTCAGAGACTCCTTGTTCTGGTGAAAGGTGTAGGCTCTGGTCTAGTGGGCTGAGGCACTCTGAAATTATGCTCAAGTTTAAAGTTTCAAAGGAGTTAGGTATCAAATTTCCACTGACTTGTATTTCACTAAGAGCAGAGTATCTATTTTTGTCTTGCGGC
Source organism: Vireo altiloquus (assembly GCA_013396875.1). Classification (NCBI taxonomy): domain Eukaryota; kingdom Metazoa; phylum Chordata; class Aves; order Passeriformes; family Vireonidae; genus Vireo; species Vireo altiloquus. Next base: position 906,735 of record VZRF01004997.1, read on the forward strand.
AGTAGGGTTGCAGACTAAGATCCCCTTGTATTTTTATTTTATTTGACTTTGAAAACACCAGCTGTGATCCTCTATACAGTTACTGGTATGAAGCACATGAAATTTTAATTAGCTTGGGTGAAGGGAAGGGAAGTTCTGGTAATTGATTTAATATATAAATGCCCCTCTGCTTTCTTTAGTTTATGTGCTGGAAAGATTGTATTAGAAATTTTCCTATTATAGGGGAGATTTAAATGCATTTTTAGGACTGTCTTGAAATCAAAAAGTGAAGTGCCTCTAAACTATTTAGATGAAAGGTAGTATCGAAACTATTTCAGATAAAAGCAGACGATATAATTGTTATTATTTGTGTTATTTTTACTGTTAGTATCGTAATGGAACCAGCGAGTGGCTGCTGAGAAGTGAACAAAGGGTTACATTAGTGCTGTGTGTGCAGACTGCTCAGCCTGTGCTGGTGTGGTCACGGGAGATGGCCCCAGTTTCCCTTGGTTGGGGCTCCCACCTTGGCTTCCCCGTGCCCCACGTGCTCTGTGTTCACCTCGGGTCTCCTCAGGTGCTCAGAGCCTGCAGGCACATTCCTGCTGCTGCAGAGGGAGAACCCCGGGTGCGTGACGGCAGCGGGTGCTTGTGTCTCTGCAGGTGACTTACCCAAAGGCCAGGCTTCTGTCTCAGTTCAGACCCTGCTGCTGGCAGCAGGGCTTCTCTGCTCACCTGTTCCGAGCTGTTGGCCTTTCCTTCTACCTCTGTCCCTGCACACTGTTTCTGGTTTTCTTCTCTGCGTTCTTTTGTGCTTCTTAATGAAACGATGAGAGAGAAAATCCCTCCCAACTCTCCAGGTGGCTCAGTGAGGAGTACAGTGACACTGATATTAATACCTGCTCGACCTGGGAGAGGCTCTTGGTGCTGGGAATGATCTCGGTGCTCCCCCAGTATTTTACAGACATGCACTGAAAAGCGTCTTTATTCAGTTTGACTGTTGCTATTATGTGGCGAGGCATTCAATAAAAGTTGTGATTTATGAGATGTGTGTGGCCGTTGTTGTTTTTTGCTCTGTCATCTATCAGGGAGAGAAAAGCCAGGCCTGATAATTCTTGGCACATAGCTTTTTCAGTTAAGAATGTCAGCTGTCAGGCTGTCAAGAGAAGTTATTTCTCTGGGTTTTTTTTTTAAATAGGCAGAGATCCTGCTTCATACTGTGCTGGGTTGATAAGGGAGTGCTTTCTGTACTGCTGAAAAGTGTGTCCCATGGTAAGGCCCTTGGTGTGTGCCCACTTAAACTTCAGTGCTTTGTGTTTTCAGTGTGTGACAGCACTTGATTGCTTAATATACAAATGGCATTCACTTTCTTTTTTGCAGCTTTTATGTGGTTTTTTTTTTCCTCCTCTCCCTTTCTCTCCTCCTGAATGGAATGTGGGTTTTTTCCCCCTTCTCTGTGACTAGGTATTTAAAAAGTGCTCTTTTGCAAAATATGTGCACATTAGATAATCTGGTGTTGCATAAAAGCTCTTTCATATTTTGGGGGCTTCATGCATGCATAAAACAGGCCTAATTGAAGATAGAGGCTGTTTGTCACGAATGTGAATATAAGGATAGGGGACAGAGGGGAAGAATTATGTTAAATACCAGGGTGATGTGTTTTTTTCTCTTATTAATTATTTGCAAAAATGTATCAAAAAGTCATTTTGATGCAGTGCACAATAGTATCACAAACTTGTGCTTTGCATCCTAAGTGCCTGGTTAGAGCACAGTTAGAAGCTGAAATCATTCCTAGATTAGTCCCTGGAGTCCTGTATAAGTCTTTAACTCTCAGCGTGTGGTCTGTGATTTAACAGTGGATGAAGGATTGCTGTGCTGCAGCTGTGTGGAGAACCTCAAATTTTCCAATCTGCAGCCCCTCAGCTTCCTCCTTCTCCCCTTCTTCCTGCAGAGGACCCATCAAAACCTTGCCACAGCTGGCAGCACGTTTGCCTTCGGGGCAGAACTTTGGAGCTGGCGAGAGTGGCAGACTCTGGTTCATAACAGAGGGTGGCAAATCACTGTCAGGAAGAGGCAGGAGAGGTGTCTGGTGGCCATACAGCTCTTGGGTGCTGGGACGTGGTCCTGGCCTGCAGCTGTCGTGGTGTGGCTGCAGGTACAGCTCGTGGTGACCTCCTTGTTTTGGTGAGTCAGTCTCCACGGAAAACATCTCCTATGTGTAATTCAGTCTGGACAGCTCACTTAACTGCTTTATTATCACGTTAAAGCTACGAGGCCGAAGAGCAGGGATGAAGGGTTTGGTTGTTAACCTGTATGAGCTGTTCTGATGTCCAGCACTGTGTGTGTGGCTTACAGATGCTCCCATGGTTCATAGGTTCTTAGAAATATTTCAGTCCCGTGTCTGTCTGTTCAAGTCAAGGCACAGAGCTTCTAGACTTCAATTAAAATTTCCAGTGTAGTTAGACCATCTCCAGATAAGCAGGTGTGCAGTGTGGGTGCAGCAGTGGGTTCAGGCTAAGGTGGGTTTGTTCCTGCAGTGCCAGCAGCACCTCTGGCTCTGGACAGGAGCCCTGCTGGCAGGGTGCTGCCGCTCCCGAGACACGGCAGGAGCTCAGCCCCCGTGGATCGGGCAGGAGGCAGATGTTAACAGTGCTCACATTTGGCTTGAGTCACACTACACAAGTGGCTGTTCATGGGAAGTTGTCCCAGCTTTTCATGTCCTGCCAGACCTGGAAATCCAGTCATCTCAGTGACTTGGCCTTTTTATGTGACATTTTTGGCAGTGCTGTAATGATCTAGGTACTTGAAAGTCTGTGAGTGTATTGAGCTGTGGTAGGCTTTGATACTGGCAGAGTTCTTGTGCTGGGGAAGATGGGGAAGGAGTGCATATCCAGCCAAACGTTTATTTTCAGTAACATCATTATTATTAGAGACCTGTTGGTATTATAGATCAGGTAAGAATGAGTCCCTCCATCGTAGCTGGGGTTGCCCTGTGAGCCAGTCCGGCACCTGTACAGCACTTCTGAGCTGCTCACCTTGAACAGGGGCTGTGTTGGGGCATCCTGAGGGTCAGCTGTTGGTGTTTACAGCTTGGCTGGTAGCACAGATCTTGGCTGTGCCTGCTGGGGGGCTGGGGGTGGGCTCCCAAAGTGTGCCTCGGGTTGGCATGGGCTTAGTTCCCTCTTGTTTTTTAAGTTGTCCTGGCACGGCTCCCTGTGGGAAATGGGGAAGGAGCACGAGAGGTGGCCTGTTNGCCTGAGCTGCTGTGGGGAGCCCAAGGCTGCGGTGGCCGTGCTGGTTGTCCTGGCATGGCTCCCTGTGGGAAATGGGAAAGGAGCACGAGAGGTGGCCTGTTGTGGTAGACAGGCAAACCTGAACCCATCAAGGTCTTGCTCAGAGCTGGTTTCACACACCCTGGCTGCCGAGTGTGTCTGCCCTGAACGCAGTGCATGAACACATCCGTTCTCGCAGAGCCCTGCCAAGTGCTCGGGTTTACAGTGGTAACAGCTTTAAATAAATTCTTCCTGGAGATAACTGATTTATTAGGCTCCTAACCTTCTGAAGGCAAAGCTAGTCACAATTAACAAACAAAGCAGTGTGAGGCAGTTATCATTGTGGGTAATAAATCTTTTGATGTTGGATATCACTGGCTGATGGGCTTGGAGAGCAGAACTCCAGACAAAGTGTGACTTCAGCATGGGCCAGTGGCAGCTGTGACAGGGACTGAGGTGGCACTTTATTGATTCCATTTGTGTACCCAGGTGTGTGTTGGGGCTGTGCTGGGCAAGAGGCAGCTGTGCCTGTGTCTCTCCTGGCCCCGTTGCTGGTGTTGGTGGGTGCGTGGGCAGCATGCTGGGCTGTGCTTCACGTGGAGTTTCACAGTGTGTCTGCACACCTTGCTCTCAGCAGGATGTACAGGTGCAGAAAGCAGTGATGTGTCAGCTTCAGGTAGCAGAAGGGCTCCTGTGTCCTGATCCACACCCTGTGTCGTGGGCCAGCTCCTCTGTCAGCCTGGCATCCCTCTCTGGCTCTCAGTTCTGATGGTGCATGGCTGAGAAATGAACCCTCCAAATTTTGGTCGGTAGATACTGTTGTTCCCTGTTGGCATCTCTGTTTGAATAAACAATTGGTCCCAGACCTGTTGGCGTGGTTTCCAGCGCTGGGGAGAGATTTCTTGCCGGGTTTGTAAAAATGATCTAAATGGATCCGACATTGTGGCTATAAAACATCTGTAACATTACACATTTAGTTATGTTACTAGAGACTTGAGTTCATTTTGATGGGTAGTATTTTATCTGCTACTTTTCCCCTTCTGAAAGCAAAGCTTTCTGTAGAGGAGGATTTATAGAAATATATTTCTAGCACAAAAAAAGTCATGCACATTAAGATGCTGGAGTAAAGGAGAAATAATGTCTTTTTTTGGAGACCTTGGCTGATTTATCTCTTGCTTGGTAGTTTGATATGGCCTTCCTAGCTAGGAACAATATTTTTTTATTCTACCTTTAATAACAATGTCAGTAACAATGTCTTGCACTATTCTGGCATCTTCAAATCAGACTTTCAGCGGGTTAGGCATTTAATGAGTGAAACCTCACAGGCTCCATTGAGCTGTGGGGATATATTCCTGTTCTTTTGGTGGAAATCAAGGCACATAGCACTCGATTGTGCAACGTACTCAACCTAATGAGGCTTCCCCAAATGCTGTGAGTTCAAATGTGCACTTAAGTGCTGAGCCCTGCAGTCTCCAGCTGAGCTTCTCCCAAGACTTTGATACATCAGTGCTGTGGGGACTGAAATGACTTGCCCTGTGGTCACTGAGTGAGTAAACATCACACAAGGGAGACAAGCTCTTGTAGCTGTGAGGTGCTGCCTTCCTTTGGAAAAAGTATGGATGTTTTCTCTTGCCTTGCTTCCACTCTTCATTCGTGGTGCAGCTCCTCGAGGGTCCTTTTATTCCCAGTCAAGGGTTATTTGATCTGCTTTAGAGTGACAACGATGTTGCTTTAATAATGGCTGGTGGGTTCCCTCCCTGGCAAGGGAAGCATCTCCCCTTTGTGAGCTGGAGGTGGGAGTGCTGCAATTCCTGTAATTCACCAGCCCATTTGTGTGTAGGGGAAAAGGATAAAAGCAAACACAGCATTTCATAAAACTGTGGAAGTGTTTCAACAGCAATAACAGGCAAATCCGAGTGTTTTGCAAGATCTTGGTGGTCTCGCATCAGAGGGAAAGCTCACCCTGGTGCAAAGGCAGGCAGCACCTTGCAGCTCCACGGCCTTGACTCAGCAGATGAAGTCAAACCTGCTCATCAGTAACTGATTGCCATGTGCATCCAGATTATGTAGATGAAATTAATCAAGGCTAAGGGTTAAAGTTTCCATTTGTTCTTTTCAGAGAAATCATCTGGAGTATGTTGGGAAGGCGGTAAATTGCTTTACACGTTTCTTATCCCTTCCTATGAATTTTTCTCGTTTTAGCAGATTATCTAGAATCTTAACAGAGAGCTCTCATCACTGATTTGACAGGGTTATCATGAAAAATTAGTTGATACTAACTTAGAAACATTTAAATTATGTCGTGCTCTCTAGAGGCAATAAACTTCTTTGGACTGACCTCAGTGTTTGGAACCGGAAGAATTTATAAATGCTGGCAGAATCCTTCTCGTCGCCAGTTTGGACCATGTTGTTGGATTTTGTTTAACACCGAGTTAAAGGACTTTGCCAGAGCTTCCAGGACCCTTTAGTCACTCACCCTGGGGCAGGCTGGAGATGTCAGTGGGTCTGTCCTGGCCCAGCAGGAATGTGCCTCTCACTGCTGTCCTGCACACCCCTCCTGGCTCTGGGAGAGCAGGCACAGCCAGGGGCCTTCTCCTTGTATTGTTCCAGGTTAAAAACCAGGGACTTGGCTGTGTTTTGGGAAGCTGATTAGCTCGGTTCCCCACTTCGGTCCATCCTGCTTCACCTGTAGAGCTGCACTGCAAATCGACCTTGAATGTGCCCTTGGCAGCATTGGCTGTCACAATTTTATGTCCTGTTGGAGGACAAAGGTTTTCTGGTTGTATTTTGGACATGGCACAGGATGTTTACTTCGAGAAGATGGCATAACATAGGTGAGGAGTTGATGAACATGGTAGTGGTCAGTTAATCTGTGTTCCCACTGAGTACTGCTGGCACAGCTTCTGAAGTGAGGTCCCTGGGCAGAATGCCATCTCCCCTTTCTTCCCTCCCTCTTCTTCTCCCTCCCTCCCTCCCTCTCTCTTTCTGCCTGCACAAGGTGAAGTTTTGCCAGTAGCCTGTAGATTTAGGACCAGAGGCGTAATTGCTTCCCACTGGGGCCTTTGTGTCCCTCATTACTTGGGCATTGCAAAAATCCCCCCTCCCACTCACATTGGGCAGTGTTCTCCATTTGTGGCTCTGAGATGTATTAATTTAAAAATAATTATCTTCATTTAAACTTATTAATGCAGTTTTTAAGCACTGCTGAACAGTAATCAGGCAGGCAGGTTGGATAAGTTGTCTGCACTCGGTGAATATTTAGAGTTACCTTCCTGCCACCTTGCACGAGGAGCTGAAGCAACCCGGGGGGGTTAAATAGGTTTGCTCTGCTCCCCTCCTCTTGCCTGTGCTTCTGTAACCTGTAAAAGAGTTAACTGGAGCACAGGAGGTGGGAGCAGAGGGATGTGATGTAACTGGTTATAGCGGCTGTGGGGCCGGGAGCTATTCCTGGGCTCTGGAGGGGGGGAATGTCGGCTCTGGTGAATTTTACTGTATCTTTTGATACAAAGCTCGAAGCCAGATTTTGCTCAAAAACCCTGCTGAGCTCTCACAGCTGGGGCTAATTTTCAGGCTTGGATCTCCCATGCGGGGAGCTCTGCGTGGTGGTGCAGGTAAAGGTGTTGCTCGGGGGGTGTGTGGGATGTTCCTGCCTGGACAGCAAACCCTTCTTTTGGGAAGGGCTCCTTTCTGGGGGTGGCTGTGACCCATGGCAGGCTGCCATCCCTCGCTGTACCTGTGGGTGCGTCAGCGAGGGGCTGGTCCTCCCAGGGGGGCAGATGAGGGAGTTAAATCCAGTAGCAGCTGGGAAGATGGACCAGGAAGGGCTTGGCTTGGCCCCTGGCCAGGTTTGCTTGTGAAACTCCAGGGATGGTTTTGGCAATTGCTGCCTGTTCAATCTGTCTTGGAAAAAATCACTTTGTGTGTTCTGCCTCCTGCTGCTGCCACAGCCATCGAGGGAGGGAAATGCACCACCCACCAAAACTCCACCCTCCCAGCCCTAACAGCAGCACCCCTGGCAGCCAACAACCAGGAATACAGCAGGGACCAGGTTAACAGTTTAGTTTCCAAATGGGTCGGGAGAATAGAACCCATCTGTATTTTCCCAGGAATGAGGGGAACTGATTTACCCCACTGGGAATCTGTGCCGGTTGTTTGGATTAAAGAGCTCTTTCATTCCCACATACCTTCTGTAGCTCGAGCAGTTCTCACAGGATGACATGAGCTTACACGGGGGTCAGGCACAAGGTATTTGCACCATTTAAGTCTTGCTGAAATCCTATTTTGAATACTTAAGCGTGTTGTACGTGGCACGTAAAGCCGCGCTGCCTTTGCACAGGATTGAGCTCTGGTGGAGCTTGGAGTCAGATCTTTGCTCCACATGGAGCACAGTGCTCAGCACAGCACCTCCATCACTTGTGCGCTGTACAGAAATACCTGCAGAGGGGATGGTTCTGGGGTGCTCTCTGTGAACACGGAGTGCTTGTCAGCTTTCACTAAACGCTGCCTTTTTTATCGTGTCTTCACATCACATTTCAGTTGAGTTTTTAATAGCTTTTTGGAACTTCCTAGGAGGATCCCAGAGGCAAAACCCTAAAAAAACCTGGAGAATCCTTATGGTGTGTGCTCTGCCAAAGAAGCCTGGCTATTCTGTTAACAAGATCGCTTTCCCTGTTACATGAATTATTGTCGTTTTTAATTGGAAGTAATGCTGTAGTTTGAATGTATGGCACAATGGGGTATAAAATGCAGTTCAGCACAGATACCAAAATCTGTTTTTTCCAATTATAAACCTATTGAGAAGGTGGATACACTAGAAATGATGAAATGCCAAACTGCAGATGAGGTGAGCAGGCTGGGATACGCATGCACCCCTGCACACGCTGTCGTAGGAGAGAGAGGGGAGTGCTCTGGAAAACAGTTACATATGCATAATTAGTTTAATCTGAAATTAATGCTAATTTCAGCAATTTGCGATGCAGATTCGCTCTCGGTACTCTAGTCCGCTTCCACCATATTGAGAAGTTGAGGATGCAGAGCCTTGATGAATTCCACGCTGGAGTGTGCCAGAGCCAAGTTCAGGCACAGGTTTCCAGGGCGTTCTGTGAGCCCCATATGTCGATTTTGTGTCTCCTGCTTTCGGATTTCACATGGATTTTACTTCCCAACGCAGCCTGCCAGTGGCACACTCAGGCTTCTCTCTGTGCCAGCTGGGTGTCAGCACTCATCCTTTCCAACCTCACCATCCTGAGCCAGGAGGCAGGGGGACAGCTACAAGGCTGTGTAAAGAATGGTTGGGAAATGATACTAAAAGCCTTTACCCTGAAGTCAAATACATAACTTCTTTGTTGAGTGTAGACAGGGCCCTGACTCATCTCAAAGGAATGGTGGATACTTACTGCTTGAGATTTTCAAATTCTGGGAATCCTGCAAAATATTTCATGAGCTTAAAATCGTCTTTGTTCATTTTTACTAGTTGGGATAATCAGACAGTTTTGGTGGGGAAGGAAAAACCACAAGAAGACAATGAGCAGCGTTACTGTGTGAGTGTGAGGGGTGTTCATGGGCTCAGAGCTGGAGCCTCCAGCTCTGCAAAACCTCATTCCTTCATTTCATTCAAGTAGTTGGGTTTAGCTCACATTGTATTGACACGTTCGGGTGGGACAAGACTTTAGTTCCCAGGGACTGCATCTTCAGCCTGTTATTTAGAAGAGATTCACCTGATACATCCCAAACTGATCTAATTACAACCATAACCTTGCACAAAATAGCATGAACTCAGCACACTTACCTGGCTAAAGCAGGGAAGGTTTTCTTCCTGCTCCTGCACCTCCTGAAGTGTTTGCTCAGTTTCAGAGCACAAAGGCGATTATATTTTTCAAAAGCCAAGCCAATAAAGAGAACGTAACCTTGAATGCCTCCTCGCAGGAGTAGTCACATGTGTTTTGATTAACTCAGCACCAACACCATATACAAACAGCAATTCTGTGATGCTCACAATTAATGGCCTCGCACCAGCCTCGGATCTGCCTCTCCTTGGCGATTCCTTCCGCAGCGAGAGAGAGACACCTTCAGTACACAAACCCTCCAAAAGCAGCTCGTAGCCACAGAGTCCTGCAGTAGCCAGGGATGGACATATTACACAGCAAATGAAATCCAAAGACACGGAGCTGGAAGTGGTGTGGTTTTAGAGTGACCCAGACCTCTTGGAGTCATTAATAAAACATGGACTTGTGATTGATTCCCACAAATGGCTTCCCATTACCCAAACCCTGCCGTTCCACCCTGGGAGAGGGCGGATGGAGCCAAACCCGCCAGCGCTTCTGTGGCTCCATCGCTGCCGGGGGTGTCCCCGTTGTGGGCAACCTCCGGAAAGCAGACTGTGAATTTACTCACAGGAAGAGATAAAGACCCTCAGTGACTTTCACTGGAGGAACTTGAGACTGGCAGAGCGTGCCCCAAGTCTCCAGGCCATGTGTCCCGTGCCCTGCTCTGCTCCTGGAGCCGCCTGCTCTGCGCATTCCCCTGGGGAAGCCTTGCCCTGTCCCTGGGGCTGCTGAGGGAGGATGTGCAGGTCAGAGCAGAGTCAGAGGCTGTTTCCAGCTGGTCCTAGTCCCATATGGTGTCTGATGGTTGCAAAAGGACGATGCGGCACCAGCGAAGACACCTCAGGCGAGGAGGGCAGCTCACCTTGGCGGAGTGTCAGGGAAGGAAAGGGGCGATTCCAGCTCCAGATTCTAGCACCAGCGGCAGCTCCAGCTGGGGCTGAACCCCAGCGGGGCGTGGGCGGCTGTCCTGGCCCCGTGGTGAGGGGCTTCCCTTCACCTGAGCGGGAACAGGCTGCTCCTGCTCCTCCTGCTGCTGCTCCTGCTGCTCCCGCTCCCACCTGCCCGTGTCCGGCTGCCACAGCTCCAGGGCCACCAGGGACCCTTGGCTGGGGCTGGGGGAGGCTGTGGTGCCACAGGTGGGAGGGAGGCAGCAAACCTGCTGCTGGGGCACGCAGGGGTGGCAGCTCAGGCTGCGTTCTCTGTTCTGGTGCTGGGTGGTAACAGAGTGGTCTCTTTATGGAAACGTGCATTGTAAAAGCAGACTTAATTTTGTGCTTCGCTCTGGTACCAAAGAGCTGATTTCTGAAACCATTTCCCAGCTCGCAACACATCTCTAGGCATTAAAATGTTGTGAATTTGCTTGTCATTACCAATATTTTCTTTGACTGAAGCTATTGAAACAAAGTGGTCTTTTTTTTCCCCTATAACCTTCAATCTTGCCTCTAAAAGCAGTAGCTCTCTTTTTCTTTCTTTCTTGGTCAAATATAAAAATGATGATAATTTCAAATACTGCTTTAGAATAATTGCTTTCCTCCCTCTTTTGTATGACAACAGAAGCTTGGCCTGATCTTAAATCAGATGCTGGCAGGCAGAGGGCTCTTGACAGCCCTGCAAAATCCTTTAGTTACAAGTCGGCTTTAGCCAATTCTTTATTTGTAAATGACAATTTTCTACAGAAAAATATATGCTTGGGCTTCAATTTCGGAGCCCTAGATTGCAGCCAGGAAAAAATAATTGAATTTTTACACATTTTTTTTTCCCTCCTCTCTTTTTCTTCCTAACTTAAAAAAAAAGCCCAAACAGAAAAAGTGAGGCTGTGTAAGGTGTGATTGGAGCTGATTGAGGGGAATATCTGCCCTGTTGATGTGCACGGCTGTGGGGACAGGAGCAATGATGAATTTGTTCTGTGCTAATTCTGGAGGATTTGGGGCCGCTCCAGGCTTTGTGTCCAATGCCTTCAGCCGCTCTGGGGTGGTGGGAAAGGGTGACCCTCGGTGTGGATCAGGTCTGGGCTGCCCTCATGGCCTCAGGAGCCCTCATAGAAGGCGTCTTCAGTGAAAAAATTAAGAAAGTGATAAAACTTAGAGGCGCCAGGTCAATCCCTGTGCCTCTGTTTGCTGGCCCGTGTTTCACCAGGCAGGGCCTGGCTCTGGAGTTAGGGGTGTTTTTCCCTTCCTCCTCTGGAGTTGGCTGCTTCCCCCAGTTTGCAGAGAAAACGCGTTTCAGTGCCCGGATTTGCTCCTGAGGTGTTGGTTGGTGTCCTGAGCCAGGCACTGTTGACTGCAGCACCTCTGCGGGGTGAGTTGGCTGCTGCTGAGCTGTCTCCAGCTGTGGGGCTGTGGCCTGCTCCCAGCCCTGCCCAGGCCCCTTCAGGAATGCTGACAGCATTGTCCTGGAGTCACAGTGGCCCACGAGGATCGGGTGGTTTGGGGTCAGCCCCCCAAAGACACCTTGGGGTTTGTGTCCCTGGGCTGATCCACCCATCCTCAGGGGCTGCAGGTTGTGGGTGATGGGTTGTGCTGTGGTGTGTTCTCCCTAGGGAATCCAGCAGCATCCCTTTGCCTTGTTGGGCCAAACTCAAGTGTACCTGGGGCAGCAGGAGAGCTGGGTTCTGAGCTGGGTGCTGTGCTGGGTCAGGGCAGCGCAGGTTCCTGGAGGGGCTCATCCAGCCCTGGTGGTGGCGATTCCACGAGCACGGGGTGTGGGAGCTGGAGGATGCTGCGTCGGCAGCTCTGGCTGCCTTCCATCTTTTGATTATTTTAAAAGTAACTCCACAAGTTCCTTTTAAACTGACCCATGGAAGCTTAATAACGCATCGCTTGGATTTGATGTAATTGCCTGTTGCCTGCCAAAGAGCGTTCAGCCTGTCTGTAGGAAAAGCAGGGGCAAAGGCACCTCTCTTTTGAGACGGTAGCTATGAAGATACAATGCTCGGACTCCTTTATCACTTATATTTGCATTGAGGAGCACAATAAAAACCATTTATTAAAAAAAAATATCTGGGGGCTAGGGTTGTTATTGAGAGCCTTTACTCAGCCATCTCTCAAATAAAAACAAAACAAGACAGAGAAAGAAGTATCTAATCAAATCAAATAGAAATTGCTTTTGTAAAGAAGTATTCTCATTATCTGGGTTAGGGATGGGATCTGAAGAATATTTCTTTTTACCACATACTGTTTGAAATAATCTGGTTAAACCATATGCTTGTCTTGTCATTTCTTACAGATGGTCACAAGAACAAAGAAAATATTTGTAGGTGGATTATCGGCTAATACAGTAGTGGAAGACGTGAAGCAATACTTTGAACAGTTTGGCAAGGTAAGTTCTGCCCGAGTGAGCACTACATAGTTCTTCTTTCCTCCTTTTCTTTCTAAAGTGTGTTTTCAAAAACAAAAGTGCATTGGGGACTGAGCTCAAAGGAGGGCCAAGTTTTTGCCTTCTGTGTCATTTCTTGAAGCCTCTGCAATTCCTTTTCTGTTTGTTGCTTGTGTGTGCACAACATTGCCAACACTGTTTACTTCCATTAAAGAAAAAAAGCATCACTGGGAGGTGAATATGTGTCTGTTCAGGAAGAATCTGACCCTTAGCCGAATGATTACACAGTTGTCTTCTCCATAAAATCAGCCTTCTGTTAGCCCCGATTCCAGTGGCAAAAAGGGCAGATAGACGTATTGAAGAGCTCATTAAGTTGTGAAAATGCCTGAAGGAACCACGTGAAAAGCAAGAGTAATGTGGAAGTCACTAGAATATCCACTTAATTTCCTACTAGAAAATCCTTCTGCAAGTATGTCTAGAATGCTGGCATTGGTTAAAAAAAAAAACAACACAAACCAAAAAACAACAAAAAACCAAAAAACCCCAAACAAACAAAAAATCCCAAAACACAACAAAAACCCCCCATCAAAACCCCAAAACAAACAAGTTTATGCAGAGAAGGAGATCTGAACCTTGCCAGAACAGTCTTTCCTGTGATGTAACAGCTCAAACCCTGCTGTCCAGGCTCTGGCTGGAGCTTAGTGACTCTGACTTCCATGGAGCTTATCCCCACAGCTTCTGGGCACTTGCTCAGGGGTGCCATGGGTGACAAGCTCGCAGAACCTCCTGCTCTGGGAGCAGTTTGTGTCCCACCTTCCAGGGGGACTCCTGCCAGCCCCACTGTCCACGGGACTCCATGGATTCCAGCCCAGCAGCTTGATTCCTGTCTTTTGGAGTGCAGCAGTTGATGTTTTAGATGCAAGATTGCGTGAGGACACAGCAGGGTATCCCAGAGCAAAGCAGCTCCCATTCCTTGTAGTTAGTTTATGTTTCTTTCATCTGCCCTGAAAAGCCTGAGCCAGGCAGGATTTTGTTGAGGGCTGAGGAGGCGAGTTTATAAATGGTTCCTGTTCTGGATTGATAGTTGTTTTGCAAACCAGTCATTTTATTTTCAATAATAATCTTCGATTCCGGCAGGATGTTTACAGCCTGCTGAGCCTTTTATTAAAGGATTACATGAGCTTTTGGATGTTTCTTCTGTAGTTACTTCTAATTGCAGAACTCCACTAACCTGTATTTTTCAAGTTAATAATAGTTTCAATATAAGTGCTTTGCATATTGTCTGGATGTTGTCTTAATATAGTCTTCTTAATTTCACCATCTGGTAGTTTCATGCTTACAATTTTACAGTCCCTGAGAATGCAGCAGCGAGGCTGTGTCTCGGGAGTGACTGGGGATTCGGGATGCTTTGGTTCTGCTTTCATGCTCTGCCATTCTCGAGACAGCTTAGCAGAGGTTTGCCTTTCCAGAGGCAGTACTTTGGAAAAATCAAGTGTTTTTTTCAAGTGTCTTAATTTCACAGGCTAAAAAATTAAGGAGCTGGAAATTGCTCAAGTTGGGATCAAGACAGGAACGCATTCCTGTTAGAGCACAGCTGGGGATGTCCTGCTGGGGCTGCGTGGTCCTGGCACTACAGCTCAGCTCCTGCAGGAGTCAGGCTTGCAGGGCTTGCTCCCTCCTGATTCACAGTCCCCCGTTCCAGCCTGGGAAGAGTTTGGTGAAGCTGGTGGTGTTTGGGGTAGGGGCAGCTTTGGTGTGTGACCATGACTCGACCTTGGTGCAGGTGTTGGGGTTCTCCCCACGGCACTGCTCTTTATCAGCTGGCACAGTTCAGTTTCGGGGTGTTGAAGGTGATTCTCCCCGAGGCTCTGGTTGTCAGGAGATGCAGAGCTGGTTAATGACCCTTGGAAATGGGGAGCTGTGGTTCAGCTAAATTAGAAGACTCATTAGCACACTGGGATACTGCACTCAGATACAGTGACCCAGGACCAGTGCTGCAGGACCTTGCAGGAGTCACATCCTTCTCCATCCTGCTTCCCTGCCCCTTCAGGACCTCCTTGCTGAGATCCCCAGCTCTCTGAGGCAGGGCCTGTGCTCAGCACACAGCCTGGCTCTCCTGGGCCATCACCATGCAAACGATGGCGAGCCCTGCCATTGCTTAGAGCTTTCTTAAAATAAAGCAAATTGCATCACGTAATTAACGTGCGAGGAGCCGCCCGTTATAGGTTTGATAAGAGCATCTCATTACACTTGCTCTTTGAAATGCTGAGCTTATTTATTGGCGTGGAAAAAATTGCTTACTGCAATTCCTGAAATCCTGTTTGTACTTGCTGTGGAGAGGAGCGTGGCAGCCAGGGGAGGCTGTGTGGGTAACGGGAGGTGGCACTCAGAACACAGGACGTGGGGACAGCAGCAATGTGGGGACAGCAGCCACCAGCTCTGGGGCCGGGTGGGCTCAGTCGGGTAAATGCAGTTGGTAGGAAAGGGGTGAAGTGTTGAGTTTGAAAGTGCAGCTTTTTGAGAAGTCAGTGCTAGAACCTTTGTCTCCAAGAAAAGGAAAAGCTTTAGTAAACCCTCTTCTCTTCTTCACCAGTGCAAGTGCCTTATGATACAGCACCAGTGTTTGTGGTGACGATAATTCCTGAAATCTGGCTTGTGAGGTTTCTCACAGTGATTATTTTTGCTTTCCAAAATAGCCCAGGAGTTCCAGATTTCCTTTTGAGAGGGTGGGCATCCTTAGCTGCCATAAGCTGTGGAGGAAAACTGGGAAAAATTACCTGAGCGAAGCCAAAAGCCATCACAGAACGAGCATGGAGCAGGGTAATGAACAGCCTTGTGACTGCTTAGAGCTGCTGAGGCTGGTCCTGTGCACCTGCAGAGGCTTGGTGGGGTTTGGGTGCTGCAGAGGGGAAGGATTCTCCTTCCAGTCTTTTCAAGGAGCAGAATCCATGGAGGACCTGAGAAGGCTAAACTGGGAAAATACCAAACTAAGCTGTAAGCATTTACAATCAGAAGAAGGGGAAAAAAAAAAGCCATTGTGTTACTCCCTGATCCTGACAACTGAATGCAGTTGTTTGCAGGATCCTCTCCTGTTTCACTCAAAGATGTTTCAAACATTCTTACAAACAGAATAAATTCACTGTCCACGTTGACCCATCGGGCATCATTTAAAAAAAGAAAAAAAAACCTCAACAGACTCCTCCTAAAGCCTCACCTGGAGTTGTGTGAGCAGCAGCAGCAAGCTCTGTGTGCTCCTGGGTTGCCCTTGTGAGGAGCTGCAGGCACTGAGGGCAGGGAGGGCTCGTGTTTCCCAGGTGCTGCTCCTGTGAGAGCAGCCCAGCCCTCGCCTGCGCCTTGCAATTACACTTCACATGGCGAGCTGTGTAATTAGTTTGGAAGACTTATGCCTAGTCATTGGTTTATCCTAATCGGCTTTGGCTTTTCCCAACAACAAAGTGAGCTTATTTTCCTAAGCTGAAACAACTCTGCTCCCTTTGTTCCTCTCTTTTATTGTCTCATTCCTTTCATTCTGTTTTACTGCCAAAGTTTTGTTTCATTAGGCCTACAAGTCATTTCCAATCCAGTGGGCTGCTACAATAAGGCCTTTATAACTCAGCTGCCCTGGTTCCCATGTCCCTTCTGGTCCAGAGCCAGGACTTGCTGTTTGACATGGGATTTTAACCCTTTGGCTGCCCCAGCTGCTGGTTCCCCCTTGGTGGGGCTGGCGGGACTCCAGCGAGCTCGTGGATCGCAGTGATTGCGTGCGGCCGTTAATTGATAGGATAATGGGCTCCAGGTAACAGAATTCTGAGTAAAAACCTTCTTGCTGTAATGAGTCGTGGTGGGAACAGTCCTTGGAATGAAAAGGCCTCTGTGTCCTTCCAGCAGGGCGGGAACAGAGTTCTGGTGAAGGTATGTTCCAGTTGTCCCGAGCTATTAAATCAGCCTGTGTAGGACTGTTCTTGTAGAAAACTTGTTTTTTCTTGTGTAGCAGAGAACACAAATTTAAATTTACCTTTTTTGAATCAGAATGGTGATGTTCGAAGGAGATGTGTGAAGTGGTTTTGTGGACAAGCAATGCTTTTCCATATTGCTATTTCAGACTGCTGGAAGAGCAGTCAGTGCTGGTGGTGATGGCTCCAGATGTTTTACTCTCAATCTGAGAGCATTGGCTCTTCAATTTTTCTTTCACAGTAATCCTAAAGTGACTTTCAGGGAAGGGGTCTCTGGCACTTGTTTTTTATTTTAAATTTCCAGAGGCAATTGGACCAGACGGGTATGCATTAATTTTGATTTCTGCCCTGGCTTGCTACGAGGTACCTCAGACCTGTTGTAGTCATGTTCAAGCTTTACTTGGAAGATGATGTTTCCTCAGGATTGGCTTTTAAGATTTGGAAATTTTGAGACAGGACAGGATTTCTGAATTCCCTCTGTGGATCTGAAATGTTTTCTACAGTCACTTGTTATTTCCTGTGAGACGCAGAACAGACCAGTGGAATAATAATAATATCTGGATTCTGAGTTGGGTTTTTTTTCCCGTGAAACTGTTGAGCTTTTGAAAACGTGTAATTTTCTCATCTCTTCCTTCTGTAGCCTTGGTGTGTTAGTTAAGTGAGAGAAGGTACCTTCTCACACCTGTCCTGGCTGCAGGCACAGCTCCACAGCCCCAGGGTGCTGCCTCACAAGGAGCTAAAGCTGGAAGCTGTGAACAGCAAAACGTGAGAATGAGAATTTCCTCCTTTGGTTGTAGCATGCCCTGCATTTTAACACGGACCCTGGTGCAAACAACAACCGGTTAACCTTTGAAAAAATAACCCTTGTAATGAAGTCCCTCTGCTTTCTCCGTGTAAGTGTGTCAGGAGGGAAGGAGGTGGGATCCACACGAGGATTTCAGCCTAATCGGGTTGTTTACATAAATCGCTTCCTCTGTGCTCTCCTCCCTGACAGCTGTGAAAATATAAATCAGGAAAACAGGAGAGAAAACTCCTCCTTGTTTGGCCAGGCTGTCTGGGTGTGAACGAGTTAATGCACTGCTGTGGTATTAAGCACTCCAGTGGTTTACTTTTCCCTGAGACCTCGAGTATGGCCTCTGAAGATGTTTTTACAATAAAGTTGTTAGCATGAGAAAAGGTGGTTTTCTCACCATGGGTTCATTTTGGGGGGATTTGGAAGTCTGTGTGGAGCTGGGGCTAAGGCCAGAGTCAGGCGCTGCAAGGAATTCTGCTTGTATGAAAGTGAAAGCTTAGTTAATTTAGCCTTGGCAGAGAGTTTGAATTGTATTGTCACCTCAGTTGGACATTGATATGTAGATTTAACGGTCAGTAGGAGACATGGATGGGCTGTCCTTAAAGCATTTGCTTTGCAGAAAAGTCATTTTTTGGTTTGACAGATTGTTAACCTTTCACGTTTTTCAGCCTTGTATTTCCCAGTTCAGTTCTTGGGAATTGGTTACGTTTTATGAAATGAAGGGACAAATTTGGAACTTACTTACTTACATTGTAGTCTCTTATAGCCAGAGTTTCCAAAGCATCTGTAATATGCAGTAAAACAGAGAACATGATGGCTTTTTTTTACTTATTGCTGCTGTCAGTGTTCCCTTCCCGAGCCACTCCAAGCTCTGGGCCTGCTGTGGAACAGCTCAGAGCTCATCCTGTTCTTCTTTCTGAGTTATCTGTGTGCACCTTGGCAGAAGTTGCTTAATTTGAATCACTTGTCTCCTTAAAACAGATCCAGCAATAAACAAACACGTCATTGTTTGCAGCTCCTGGTAAGTCTGGGACAAGGAAAAGCAAGAGTTTTTGGGGGCTGTTTTGTTACAGGAGCAGGGAGCAGCATCCACCTCCTACACACAGCTGCCTCTGCCCTGTGCTCGTGCTTTAAAATTCCACTGCTTCCACATTTCCTTATTTCCATGTTATGTCCATGACGTGCCGAAGGATAATGAATGTTCCTTTAAATTTTAGCTTTGGCATGTGATGAGGGATCTGGGATATAGGGGTCCCTCATGGCCTAAAGCACTTTTTATTATTTCTTCTCCCTCCCACACATGCTTTTTTTTTTTCTTTTCTTTTTCTTTTTTTTTTTAAACAAACTGAGAAACTTGATCGTTGCTTGAAAAGCAGCCACTGTTTTCATCCTGCCAGTGAGAAGCTGTACACAGGAAGTCAGTTTTTAGGTGGTCTGTAATAAGCCACATGCTTTGTGGAAGTGGTTTTGTTATAAATTAAATGTTGGTTTATACCTGGGTTTTATGAAAAGAGGAAATGTTAAGGCGGGATTTGTGGGCACGAAGGCAGTATCAGAGCCTAGCAGAAGTTTGAAGTGCAGTTTTATTTCCTTTTCTCCTCTGGTTGATGAGGTGCTGAGGAGGCTTTGTGCCGTAGCACTGCAGCCCGTGGAAGATGAATGAAATCAATCATTATTCAGGGGCTGTGTTTGGGGAGAGAAAAGTTACATGAAAATGTTCGGGTTTCCTCCTCCAACATTCATGTGAATTTTTTTTGTGTGTCTTTTTGTCAGTTTTACAGCTGAGCCAAACCCTTGGAAATTATCTATATCCTTTCCGAGACCCCAAGGAAGTCAGTTTTGTTTTTCACCCCCACTTTTATTTCATACCATCGCAATAGGCTATATAAAATCCCTAACAAATTGAGTTAATCCTGTTTGGTAACATCATTACATTATCCCTGAAGCATTCTTGGATTGAGCCCCAGTGAGTGGGGTTGTAGATGTAGAACTTTGCTGGAAGGAGCTGATTTGGGTTTGCAGTGCTGTGGTGGCACCTCCAAGCTCTTTTGGGGCCCGTGGGTGTGGCTGGAGCTCTGCCCCAGCAAGCTGGGTCCAAAGCAGAAGGTGATGGTGCTAATCCCCAGCACCAGGAACCAGGTAAAATCCCTGATGGACGTTTCCAATATCTGCTGTGAAATTGCATCAGATTCCACTTTGGCACTTGTCTGGCAGCGCAGCCTCCCCGATACTCCACAAGTTATTTATAGGTGTAGGTGCTGCTCCTGCCACCCCTCCAGGGCACTTCGGGTCTTTGAGGAGCTGCAGCTGAGGGGCCCAGAGCTTGGCTTTGGGAAAATCCGTGTTTCAGCACCGGTTCCCTAACGAACAAACAGCAGCAGTTGTTTAAATCTGGCGTGGTGTAATTGAAACCTGCACTCTCCTTCCTGCTCGCAGGTTTGGGGGAGGCTCAGGGCCGAAGTGAGCTGCTTAAAACATAATTGATTGGAGAGTCAGCGTTTGATCAGTGCCATCATCCCACATAATGGGTACCCTGGCACCGAGTGATGGCATGGGAAACGTGAGCGGGTTGTAAATGCAGCTCCGAGTCTGGGCCACAAAGAAAAGGGGCTTTTAAAAGTGCCCAGGAGGAACTTTGCAGAAATTGTTCCAAATGTGGAGAAGAGCACGTGTTAGTGGGAGCAGGTGTAATAATGCTTTTTCCACATGGAAATGAATGGCCATGTTGGTCAGTCCTAGAGATGAAATATCTGAGTCTTGCTCACATGGAATATCGAGGTGAGACCAGTTTAATTAAACTTAAGTCAACTCTGCAGGAGTAGAATATGAAATTCATTTGACATCCATCATACACGTGTCTATCTCTGTTAGGAATACTTAATATGTTATTTTCTTGGGGGAAAAAAAGTGCCTCCACGTATTTGGGTGGAAATGGAGTGGTGGCCAAGCGTGGATCACATCAGTCCTATCAATAATTATCGGTCCTGGTACCTGCCAGCCCAGAGAGGGAGAGAGTGGTACAGTATGTGTGTTTATAAATATAACTGCAGAAACAGGGACAAGGGCAAAGTAGCTCAAATGAAGAGCCAATTAAGATAATCTAAGCAGAATGAGGATTAACTGCCTCTTAATCTGAAGGGTACCCAAAATGCATGTGGCCAGTTTAGATCAAACAAGTGTTGTCTGTGTCAGGGACATCCACGAGGGGTTTGGGGTGAGCAGGAATGAACACAGAGCGTTCCCCCAGGGCCCAGTGGTGTCGGAATGGTTCTGAGGGGTCCTGCTGGCAGCGTGTGGCATGGAATGAGCCTCTGTGCTGTGGTGTTTGGAGGAGTATTGGGTATGATGTGAAGAAATGATTGCTGGTATAAGGGGAGTTAATATCTTGTAGTTTTTCTTTCGCAGAAATTGGAAAGCGCTCTCAAGTCTGTCAGGGAAGAAGCTGCTGTGTGATTTCTCTTTAAAAAACAGTTTAAAAACCATTTTATTTAACCATTTATCCCTTGTTCCATTTGCTGCTTCTCCAGGTGAGGCACCTGCAATCTATGTGGCGGGGAAAGGGGAGCACATTTGCCCCCCTGTTCCAGGAGATTGATTTTAAATTCCTGCAAACATTTGCACGGGCAGGATTCCACTTGGAGCATGCATTTGTTCTCCCACTGGCCTGGCAGGGCGTGGTGGTGTGTGTTACCTGGAGCTGGGTGTGTGTTGGGAAGCAGGGGGTGCCCGGAGCCCGCTGGCAGTGCCCCTTGGCTCCGCAGGTGAAGGTGCCTGTGTCGATTCTCTCACTCTGCCGAGTGGCTTAGCGAGTTCAGATCCGTGCCATGTTAATTGTCAGGGCTGGGAGGGTGGGAGCAGATTTCACCGGGGGCAATGGAAGAGATCCAATGAATTTCCACTCTATTTCACTGCTTGGCAAACCAGCACTTACTGTCACTTTGCATAAATAGGTTTATTTCAGAGGGTCAGCCGGCACCACTCCCCCCTTCCCCTGCCGGCCCACCCTCCCCTGAAGGAGAGGAGGCCGACGAGCATTTAATTTCCCCAGCAGCAGGTGCTTGTCATCCATCTGAAGAAAGCTGCCAACATCTGGTGCAATTGCCTCGGCAAACGCAGTAACAAGGCGCCTGCAGTTCAAACGCAGAGAGAGCATTGCCTCTTTAATGATAACAAGCTGTTGGCTTCCCCTCTGAGATGAATTCATCTCACAGATGTTTGTCTAGTTTTGGCAATCTTATCACTATAGCTTTGGTGATTATGCTCAACTGGAGACTATTACTATAAAAGAAGTTTGAACTTGTTCCATTTTTGCATTATTTATTTATTTAGCCATTTATTTCTCTGCTTTCTGGATATAATTTGTATCAACAACTGTACTGTTGGTCCCATTACCCAAGTACCCTCACAATTTTTATTGCATCTGCTGAACAGTAGCTCGCTACTTGACTCCCACCGCTGGCAAATGTCTTTCAGCCACGCTGACGTTTTTAACGTTCCCCATCAACAGCTTTGTGGTTTGAACCCTCTATTTAACACTACATTTTCTGGGATTACTTGGCGCTCGCTCTGTCTGTTCTCTCTAATAACTGCTCTATACTCACTGTTTCTGCAAAGCGTGAGGCGCCAAGAATATTCTGGATATTCCTTTTGGACGGCAGCGCTCTGGTGACCTTGGCAGGGCTTTGTAATGACAACACGCGACCGTCTTCATTGTTGGATCCTAAACGTTTCCAGCCTCTGTGCGATCCTACAGACCACGGGGACCTGCAGGCTGAGGGCTCCAGTGCCTGTTTGCTCTTGTTTGCTTTTCTAACATGCCTGGTTTTTTTAAGGAGACAATTTCTCCCCGAACACGTGGAATTTAATTCTGGTAAATAGGATTTATTTTTGGAAACGTGCCTGTGAATAGGTGACTCATGCCTGAATGAAGATGTGTCACTGTTGGTGGGGACACCACGTATATAATTTCTTAGGCTATAAATAGATGCCAGTCCAAGTACTGGTGACATGGTGATGCTTCACACCGACTCGTTAGCTCAGCCTGGCTGCTGAGGGGAGTGCTCAGAGTGTCAGTCTCTCCTGCTGGAGCAGCAATTTCTGCTGATGCTTATGGAATAACATCAATAGGTTTGTGAAATCCTGGGAGTACTTTAACTGGCACAACAGACATCAGAGCTGAGGCACGTTCCCATGGTGCCGTCATGGGGTGTGCTCGTGTTTCTTCTCTCATTGCAGAGGCAGAGAAACTGAGAATTGGGGTGTTTGGGTGCTTGTCAAAGGGTACCACCTGCACGGTCCTTAAACTCAGAAACTGGGTTTGCTAATTTGTTTCTGTTGCTGAGGAGGTTTTAAGCTAAACACGCAGGACCAGACTCGCTCCCGTTTTCAGATCCTGGAAGCAGCAGTTCCTTTTCCCCGTTGTTGATGCTAAACCCTGGTTCCGTGTTGTTGATGTTTGCTCAACACCACTTACCCACCAACACAGCACATATGGTTTAATGGCTGTCTTTTTTTTCTGCTTCTGCTGTAGTTACAGTATTATTAAAAATCCATTAAATTTTGATGTACATCATAAAG
This sequence comes from Vireo altiloquus, assembly GCA_013396875.1. Taxonomy (NCBI): domain Eukaryota; kingdom Metazoa; phylum Chordata; class Aves; order Passeriformes; family Vireonidae; genus Vireo; species Vireo altiloquus. The sequence continues at coordinate 929,446 of VZRF01004997.1, forward strand.
TATGTGCTCCTGTGAATGCGAGCGCAGATAATTATTTCTGATGAATAAACCAAAAGGACAAGTATGTAAGAAGTTCATCCTGCAGCTTTCAATTTTCATTATATACATCTCCTGCAGGGGCAATCGCTGTGATGTTGCAGCTGGTTATTTCTGTGGCCTGGCTCTCCCCGGAGATGGATGATGACAGTGCAAACTTGAACTTGCACAAGTGCCAGTGTTTTTGTGGGCATATTTGTGCATAAATGGTTAAGCAGGGAGGTAACCCTCGGGAAGGCAGAGGGTGTGCAGAGACTGCGACACAGCAGCGACTTTCTCCGTGTTGGTTCATTGTACCTGGGCTTTGTGGATTCTCGGAAGGTAACCCAATTATTTCTCATTAAAGTAACCCAGAAATGTAGCAACAAGCAAGGTGTCATTGCTAAAACACCACCAGGAAGCCGAGCAAGCTCTTCTTGGTGTCCGGGGCCTGAAGCAGGCAAGGGAATAATTAAAAATAATGCATTATAGTGTCCATAAAGTTTCCTGCAGTATATAATGGCCCACAGGGGCCTCACCTAGTTTTTCATATATGATATGGTTACAGCATCTCATTAACTTTCCCATAACACCAAATATACTTCTCTTGAACACCCCCTTCAGGCTTCACGGGTTTTGCCAAGTGTTTCCTAATAAGCAGGAACTTTAATATTTATCATGCTTGCCTTTTATCCCCACTGGGCTAAAGAATAGGTTGGCCTCTCTCCTGCCCCTTTAATTTCCTATTCCTGAGTGCTCTGGGCAAACCCAGCTCTGGCAGGGTCAGGTCCTCTCGCTCAGAGGACTTCTCTCGGTTTTCCCGACTCTGGTTTTAAGAGTTCTCCCTGCTATTTCTTCTGTTTACCAGCATGTCTGCACCCAGGGATTAGTCTTGGTGTCGCACATAAGCTCTCACAGAGACCTTTGTCTTGGAAGCAGCACACAGCCCTTAGCTATCCCAAATGGGAAAGCCAAGTAAGTCTGAAGAGATCCCAGCAAATCCTTTGTACCTGTGGTTTCTTTGCACTTGGATGTGGGTGCTAAAACTGCTCAGGCCTCGATGTGCTGTGTGTGGTGACTTGGTTGCTTTTTGCCCTGGAAAGGCTCCTTTGGGGCTGGGCACTGCCGCTGGTTTAGCTGAGTTCAGGCAGGTTGGTCCTGGGGGAAGGAGATGTTTTGAGCTGGCGTGGCTGTCGGATGAGCTCAGGGATAAAGGGGAGGATGGAGTTATGCTCGTGCTGGGTTTAGAGTTCAGCTCTGCGGACGTGGCACTGATTTGCTGTGTTATTTCGGTCTTATTCAGGTCTCTGTCCAAAATCTGGGACTAATAGTGTGGCTTTCCTCTTGCTGCTGTAACTGCAGGCTGTTCCGAGGGGAGTGAGCTGGCTGCGTGCAGCACCTTGCCACGACCTTGATCAAAGTCACAGAGCTGCTGTGAGACCAAATGATGACAAATAAATTCACCTTCATACAGTTTAGTCTAGCTGGCTTTGTTCCTTCATCCCCGATCTTCCCTGCAAAGGGTTCTGTTTACTTTCCCTGAAATGGAAGAGGCCCTGCTACACAGTCCTCTTGAAAAAATAAACCTCTGAAAAGGAAAACAAAAGAGGAGGAACAAAAATCAGACATTGTCATATTATACAGAGCAGATCCTGATTCTGAGTTCCAGGCAGCTCGAGCCAGAGGTTTGTTTAAGTGTAACACAAATTCTACCATTTTTGGATGGTTTGGAACTCTTCTTCCTCCTGTACTTTCAGAAAACAATCAAAAAAGAGAACTGCCTGTCCTGTCAAAACGAAGAGCTGCAGAGACTCAGTACCTGGGATGGCAAAAGCAAATGAAGGAACACAAACTCTTCCCACCTTGGTGCTCTGCCTCCCTGAGAGTGGCCTTGGAGCTGCAGGGTCCCTGTGCCAGCCAGGCTTAAACGCCTTGGTGGCATCAGCAGATGCATCTTTAGCAGTTTACAGTCATGTTCTTGAAGTAAATAATCACTAAACATTGGCTGTTGCCACCCTCAGAAGGGCTGAGAGGGATAACTGAAAGCCTCTGTAATGCGAGAACTGCACTGTGTTCATCAATAATTAGGATTTGGGTTCCTGGTGGGAAGTAAGTTCTGTGCTCGGTTGACTCGCAGGTCATGTTTTCCATTTCTTTTCTGTTTAAGTGGAGAGGTTTATATACTATTCCTTGACCTAAAAACTTGCTCTGTGAAAGGTACAGAAGGTGCAGGCTGAGATAATGCATCTTTTGGGACTGGATGCTCACTTCTGACCCCTGTTTACACGGTGTAAATCAAACTGGAGTAGAGCTGTGCAAACAGGCCAGGGCAGCTCGTGCATCAGGGGCCATTCAGCCCTGTCACGGTGCTAATGCTGGGTGAAAATGCTACTCCTGGTGCAGTTTCACCTTGGCCTTTGGGGATCAGGGAAGGGCTCTAAAAAGAAAAGAATTGGAGGTAACTGGAGCTGGTTTCACACGTAGGGTGTCAGTGAACATGGTCCAGGTGTCAGCAGCATTGGAGCTATGCTTACCTGCACAAACTCTTGAGTTGGACACTTGGTTTTGAACAGTGTGCATTGGGAAAAGCATCTTCAGGAAGAAATTCTTCCCTGTGAGGGTAGGGAGGCCCTGGCACAGACTGCCCTGTCCCTGGAAGTGTCCAAAGCCAGGGTGGACAGGGCTTGGAGCAACCTGGGCTAATGGAAGGCGTCCCTGGACATGGTGGGGAATGGAACTGGACCTTTAAAGTCCGTTTCAACCCAGACCATTCCATGGTTCTGTCCCAGCTGAGTGGAAGGTCTGCCTGTGCTCTTTCATGTCCCATTCTCTGGCTCTTGTGGCCTCCCCAGGCAGGGTTGGAGGGTTGGTGCTGGCAGCCACGGCCCCAGCAGCATGGGCAGCCTCCAGGTGCAGCTACAGCCCAGGCAGGAATCCCTTCCCTTGCTCAGAGTGCTGCTGAAATATTAATGCAGAACAAATCATCTGGTTTAAACTGAACATGAGGCGGGGGAGGGAGCAGTGGGGTGTGCTGCTCGCTGTGCTGTGTGCAGGGAATGTGCCTCCACTGCTGCCAGGTCCTCCTGCCACAGCGCCTGAGCCAGGTGGGCTGCAGGAGGGTCTGGAGTGACCTGATCCTCCTAAGTGCTGGAAGTTTGGGTCCTTAGTCCTCCCCCGGCTCCTAGGAACTAAGGTGAAGTGAGAAAAGGAGCATTGCCATTTTGCATCATCTGTGAGTGATTGGTACTTGGAAAAAGTTAACTGCTCCTGGGACTTTCTCAGCCTGACTGTTTAAATCAGTTATTTTTCCCAGATGGTAAATCTAGGAGACTTCCTCAGCAGCCTGGTGGTAATAATAATACTTACATAGCACTTTACATATTCCAAGTGCTTTCCAAAGAGCTGATCTGTGTTGTCTTCTGCAGTGATGTGTAGTTAAACTTGAAGGATATTGGCCTGAATTTGCAGTCGTTTATCAGCCGTATATCTGTGGGTGAATTTACTTTTCTGATGGTTTGTACCCTGTAAGTAAACTCATTTCTCCTGTGGATCTTGACATTAATTCCAGTCTTTCATCTTGGTAGTGGAGATGATCTTTAAGCAGAGCAGAGAGGAAAGATGTCTTTCTGGCTATTGCACTGCGAAAAAGATGAGCACAGCTTTAGAGCAATATTTCAGCCTGTGTAATGTATAAATGAATTTAGACCCTTGGAAGGAGCGTGGTTTTTTCCTGGGGAATGACCTGGCTGCCATGTGGCACATGGATGGCCATTGCCTCTCTTACATAATCTCACCAGGGTTTGCCGTTCTTTAAAGGTGTTTCCAGGTGTGGGCAGAGGGAGCAGGTTTGCACACCTGCCTGCAGTTAAGGAGTTTGTTTTTATTCCCCTTGATGGTTTATGACAGTCCCAAGGACAGTCTGTGCCATGCGGAATTGTCCCTCAGCCAAGTGCGTGGTGCTGGAGGGGGAAGGGCTCCACACCCAACCCTGCAGCTCCTCCTCGGGGTCACCTCGGGCAGGAGGGAGCCCAGGGTGTGGGAACCAACCCAGGGCTGACACGGGCAGGGTGTGGAGTGTGGAGGCACAGGGGCTGTGGGTGATGGCTTGTGGGAGATCAGAGCAGGGAGAATATCCTCAGTGAAAGGGGCCAGGGACAGAGCCAAGTTCCTCGAAAGAGGACCTTGCAAGGAACGCGCAGATGACATGAAAAAGTAATTAAAAGGAAAGCCCTAATGGGACGTTAGGGGGAGATGCAGCTGGAACTTGAATAAGCAAACGTAAAGAGGGAATTAAGTTTGTAAGCTTTCCTCTGAGGAACTGCTGGGGAAAACAGGGCAACAGCTTCTGCTGATGTAAATCAGCGTTGAGCCCGCTGCCGAAGAGCTCCTGCCCGTGAGCGTGGCTCATTTGATATTTGCCAGTCCTAAACCTGGAAAACACACGGGGAAGAAAGAGGCTGTGGCTTTCTGCAGAGGTGATGTGAAGGACACTTGATTCCAAAGTGAAGGATATCGACTACAAAAACAAAGGGAAACTGTTGGTAATGTAGTTTGCCTGGGGCAAATTGGTAGTTTGCGATAAGTAATATTAATTTAAGTGTATAATGCTTTAAATTATCTGGATAATTTAATCTGTGTGATTTTAAAGAAATGATTTATCAGCTCTGATCTTGAATAAAAATAAAATAAACCAAATGAAACAAAACCCTTCAATTAATATTAGCACTTTCACTCTGGAGAGTAATACACAGCAGAGACGTTTATTTTTAGCTGTGAAGAATTTGCATGTGTGTTTCCAGATGTGTTCTCAGACTTGGTGCTGCTTAAAATTCAGCTACCACAGTACGTAGATCCCAATTTTCTTTTCCGTAGCATTTTGTCTCGGCCGCCGTGGATGTAATTTTTTTCTTTTTTTTCTTCTTTTTTCTCTTTTCTCCCAGCAGAGGTGGTGGAGGGGGGTGTGATGATTAAGGCAGCCGGTAAGTCTCTTAGCTTCCTCTGAACTTTACTCCCTCTGCCAGAAGTGACCTATTTAGATGAGGCCCTTTGATGCAGTTGGGGAGGTCAGCTGAGGTCAGAGCACCGGCCGTGCCAGAAATCCCACGGCTGCAGGAAGCTGGGAACTTGTGGAGGCTGCGGGTTGAGCAGGCAGCGGTTTCGGCGTGTTCTCCCTCTCCGTTTGTTCTCCTCTGAATCCCTGGGACGGAGGAGGATGAAGGGGGACGGAGGGGGTCTGGTGCTCCGCAGTGCAGAGCACAGCCAAAGCGCCCCTGGATCCTTGCACAGGGCCCGGAGCAGGCACAGCGCCCGGCTGGGCTCCCTCTGCTCCGCTCAGGGATCGCTCACAATGCAGATGGCAACCCTGCCTCCCCGGCTCCTCCTTCCCCTGCCAACGAGGGGCTGCGCAGATGTGGGAGATCCTCCAGCCTCGTCGTTCCTCTCATTGCCATGTGGAAGAAAGGGAAGGAGGAAGGCTGCTCCTCTCGGCTCGGTTGTCCCAAAGTAAAATCCCAGATGAGCAGCTTAAAATAGATGGTCAGCTGGTTGTGAGGGCCGGAACTAGCCCGGAGAGCATGGCATCTGTCTGCCAGGAATGCTGCCTGGTCGTCAGGCCGGATAAATTCGGCCTAGGAGTGGTCTGTGTGTGTGAGAGACAGGCTGCAGCAGGGATGGGGAGCAGCCTGGATGTCAGCGAGGCTGGCATGCTCCTGTCCTCTGGGGCATCGATCACTGGCTGCTCACGGACACCGCAGGTCACACCGTGGGTCACACCGCGGGTCACACCGCGGGTCACACCGTGGGTCACACCGTGGGTCCTGCCCTGGGAGCCTCTGCCCGCAAAGCCACTTTCAGTGGCACATCTAATAACTGATCCAGCTTAAAAAGGGGGAGAAAAAAAAGATTATGCCAATGATACCAGCACAATGACCAAGTCTGTTTTACCTTCTGTGCCTCCCTCCCGCGGCCGGGCGGGATCCAATGGCAGTGCTGCTTTTCCTCGGATGCAGCAGAAAACAGATTTTTCTAGTGGCTGAATTTAATCACTTAGATGCAGAACACTGATAGACTGAATCAATTTAATTCCTATTGCTCATGACTGGGAGGGGAGAGAGGGGAGGAGGAAGGTCATAACAATTTAGCAAACAACAACTTGACTTAAAAATGTAACCAGTAGGTCATAGGGCTTGGTTTTCTTTGGATTGGGGTTTTTTGGGGATTTTTCTAAACCTGCCCTGGCTAAGAAACATGGCAACCTTGGGAAGAGGGGGACACTCTGCAGGGTGGGAGAGGTCATTTGTTGGTGTGTGATGTCTGAAGTGCTGGGGCCGCCAGAGGGCTGTGGGATCAGCTCCATCAGGGAGGAATGTTGATGCTCCCCCCTCTTTTTTTTTGAGGGAACTGCTGGGAAAAGCGGTTATTGGGCTGTGAATGTCTGGAATGGCACGTGGTGTCTGAGCATTTGTTTGCTTCAGAGCATCTGAGCTGTGAGCTGTGGGGTGCCTGGGTGGTGCCAGAGCTCTTTGGGAGACTCCAGTCACCTGCTGTGGCACAGTCCCGCTCCGAGAACAGAAGGATTTCATTGGAAACGGAGCAGTCTGTGAGTCTCCTTGCAATAGAGGGCCCTGCTGCTCTGCAGGTCTGTTGGAGTTGGAGTTTTACCCCTTCTGTACGAAGCCCGAAGGGTTGGCAGTGCTCTTGTAGTGCCTTCTCCAAGGGAGTTGGCTCTGCAGAGCACGGGCTGTGCAGGTTTGGTACAGCCCCATGCCTGGTGCTTTTGGACTCTGTTGCAGTTTTGGTGGTCCCAGGAGATAAAGCTCCTGTGAAAAGGTCCCCAGGATTGGCCTGGGTAAGCTGTTGATGTCACATTCATCTTTTACAAGCATCCAGCCACCCCAAGAGAAATCCCAGGCACATCAGCCGTGTCCCAGCCCTGGGTGTTGTTTCAGAAGGATCTTTAACAGTTTCTCACACAGCTCTTACCCCAGTGGGTGCCACGGGATGTGAGTGACACCGTCACCTCCTGGGGGGTACCTTGTGAGCGATGCTGTGCCATCCTTTGCCCGGCTGCAGCTCCGTGCCAGGGCCTCCCGAGGTGCCCTCCAGCTGGCTGGGCAGAGCAGCACAGCCCTTGCCCAATGCTGCCCTGGGCACGGAGCAGCCTCTGCTCCGAGCGACACACACAGCAGTGCTGCAGAAATGAAAGCAAACTTGGCCAGCCTGACAGCAAACTTGGTCGCCTGCCACAGCCATTGGCCCATATGCACAGTGGTAAATAAAAGCTGGAGTTGAATTCCTTTCAAGTTTTATATAATATTCGCTACAATATGGAGTGCAGGGGGGGAATCCCTCTTATGAGTAGCTCTACCAAAAAATAAATCTGAACTTCTCTTTTGTCGGGGGTTGTGCAGCAGGGCAGTGGTGTGGTTACTGAGAAGGGAATTCCACGTTCATCACAACCTCCCTGCTTCTGCGTGAGGCTGTGGGAGCTCCACGAACAGCCCCTGCCCCAAGCTGGGCATTTGTGTGCTGGTGTTCAGTGGGAGGCTCGTGGTGGCTGCCGGAGGTTCCAGAGGGAAGGCAGAGCTGGGATCCAGGCAGTTAACTCGGAGGTGTTTGCTGCCTGCTCTGCTCTGTCTGGAGCCTGCTCTGGAGCCTGGCCCTGCGTGCGCAGCTGAGCAAGGACGTGAACCAGAGCAATGACAGAGGGAGCAGAAGGGGAGGAAGTTCAGCTGCGCTAAGCGATGGTCAGCTTAAAAATAGACCCATCTATTTATAGCCTTGGCAGCCCACTGCCCCCCCGAGTGCTACAGCCTGGCTGCAGTCACATCTCAGATACACAGATACAGATATATATATATTTATATACACGTATACACACACACACATTTGTGGGCAGAGGAGACCCACAGGGCTGGCACGTGGGACATGGACCCTGGGGGTGTCAGGGAGCCTGGCAGCAATTCGGGTGCCTTTTCCCTTCCTGCCTGTGTTGTCAAATGCCCAGCTCGTGGGTGGGTGGCCTCATGCCACTGCTTCCCTTACCAGCCCCTCTGCTCATCAAATACCTCCTCCTAGTTGAAACTTAATCAAATCAAATCTTAATTGTATGGGGCCCCAGGACAAAGTTATGATTTTTTCATATACATTAAAAAAAAAAAAAAAAAAGCAAGGAAGGAAGTGTGTCTAGGGACTGTTTCCTTTGAGACAGTCAGTCCAGCACTGAGGACTTTCCTGTTCGTTATTTGCATGCTTATATTCAGTTTAATTCCATGACCTGTCAGGTGGGGTTGATATTTTTGGTTTTTACTTGCACAGTCCCTTGCATGTTTGGGCCTGACGTATAACTGGTGTTTCTGCAGTGGAAATAATCAGCAGAATAGATAAGGTTTGATGGATGGCACTGTTGGCCAGAAAAGCCAGCACCCCTGGGAATAGCAGTGGTTTTAGAAGGCTCCTGTGGCTGTTCTGGGACTGGTGTGTTGGAGTGGTACCACTCCAGCCTTCCAGCAAATCCTGACTCTACCTCATTATATTTGTACCTCGAGGCCCCTTTGCCTGAATTAGACATGAGATTTAGTAGGACTTTGTGAGGGAGTTTCTTGTACTTGAAATGAAACCAACTGGTTTTATTCCAATGAGCATATTGAGGGGAGATTAATGTCTCTCCATGCACAACGCCTGTAAGGGCAGTTGTGGGTTCTTTTCGGGTTTGGCTTTATTTTAATGGAAGACTGATTCTATTTTAATGTTTCAACTTTGGGTTGCCAGTTCAGACTTGAAAAGCTGAAAGCTGAAGCTGCTCCTTCCTTCAGTACTACACACTTAAGGGTGGAATGTCTGCTTTAGTTTTCAATCTCTTGTGCTTTTGTCATTTTTTTTATCACAACCTTATGTGTTCTTTAAACGGTTTTTTATTTAATCATTTATTCTTTTAAGTGGGCTTAATTGTATAAAGATTATCATGCATAAAGAGACGTCTATAATTAGAAGGGGGGATTGGTGCTGTTAGACAGTGTTTTAGTGAGGAAAATTACAGTGTTCATAAACTGTTTGGAGAATGGAGGCAGCATATATTAACACGCAACAGGTTTTATGTAATCCTAAGAGAGGATTGACTCTTGCTCACTTGGATGAGTTTTAAGCTCTTCTTCAAGCTTAGTGCTCCCCTCTCTTCCTTCTCTTTCTCCTGATGCAGAAGTGGAAACAGCCCTGTATCTGCTTTTCCTTTTTCCTTGAAAGCAGGAATTACTGATAACAATTGACAGGTTTTATTGGTTGGGCTGTGGAGAGATTTGCTTTTGGCTGCTCCACTGCCCTGACTCTCCTGCCCCTCACTTGTGCCCGGTGGGGGACCTGGCACCGTTCAGATGGATGTGCCCTTGGGACAGTCCAGGTGATTTCCAGCTCCAAGGATTCAGCAATGGGATGCACACCAGGTGCTTTAAAGTCTCCTGGGATTCTTCCACACCGAGTTCTGGCCAGCTCTCCTGGAAAACATGTCACCTCTGCTCTTTTTCCTACTGGTGCCTCCTGTTAGAGTGTGCACGTGTGACAGTATGGATAAACACACAAAGCTCTTGTGGTGCTCCCTTCCAGGTAGGGAACTGAGTGGGAAGAATCACTCTGCACATCGTTCATGAGCTGAAAGGAGCAGGAAAAGCCAGTGTGCCATGGCTTGGCAGCCTGCCTGCAGTCCCTGGATTGTCAGAATTTCTTCTCCCTCTGTCTCCTCCCCTTCCCCATTGAAATGACACAGCCACAGGGGACCATTGATTTCTGCTCTCCATGTTGTTAATGAAAAATTCCTTGTTGGCTCCTGGTTCTCTAAAATCCTTCGAGACAGCTGCAACATTTCAGATACTTCAGGAGCAAACATGCCAGGCTGGGTGATGGATGACTTAGTGAACTTTAAAGGGACAAAAGGGTCAGCTTTGGTTGGCCATAAACCCAAGCGAGGCTCTTATCCATGAGATTATTGCATTTGCTGTAGCCAACTTGCTGGGCATATTTTGGTAACTCAGTACACAGTTTCCATCTCTGATGGCATGTGAGATTTATCGTGTTCCTTAATGTTTAATGATTGTATTTTGAAGTTTCGTGTCAGCCAAACAAGAGCCATGAGTCTCAGTGATGCTAAATAAAGCCTTCTCATGGTTTCCCCAGGACTCCACATGTGGTCCTCGTTTCCTTCGCTTTGCCAAGTTCAAGCCATTAATTTTGAGGGAAGGGAAGTATTACTTTAGATCACCTTGTAATGCTTTGTTGCCACATTTTATGTTCCTGGACAGCACAGTAGTGGAACGCTCTCCCTTTATGAAGTGTAGGGTGCAGATGGCAACTCATTAAAACTTTAGTGATAATCACCCTTCCTATGGAATTACCACTTAAATCTGGTTAGTAGAGGAGGAGGAGCAGTGTCACAGAAACATGCTGCTTCTGGGTGATTTAAAAGCATACGGGATTGAGTGTTTTATGTGTGCCCCTTGTCAGGAACCCTCAGAGCATATTGCCAGAATTGTTGAGCAGTTACAGTTTAATGGAGGTACAGGAGCTTTTGCTCTTGATCCCTTTGACAGTTAAGCTGTCGTCTCCAAGTGCATTTGGGAAAAAAAAAGTCTTTTAAATACAGCTTTTTTTGCAGAATAAATGGAGGCGAGAACAAGTATGTGAGGCAGCTGGTGAGGAGCTTTTTGGTCATTTCAAGGTTGGGAAGCATTCTTTGGGGAGTGATGCATCACTGTTACACCGCCTCAAAGCAAAAAAGGTACTTGCTTGTTTGTCCTCACTTGTGCAGATGGCAAGAGGAACGATCCCAAGGGCCAGCTGAGAGCTTGGAAGTGCCTGGCAGTTAGAAAAAATATTTGGATTCAAGTGTCAACACTTACAGGTTTTACTTTGGGACTTCGAGCAAGTCACTTACTTATTCTCTGTCTCGGTTTCCCACCTGTGGAATCTGACTGAAGTGTCACTGCCTTCACTGCAGCAAAGCATTGTAGATCCTGTAGTATCTGGGTGTGAGCAGGACTGAATATTAACTGTGAGTAGAGAGAGGGTCTCAGCAAGTATTTTGAGACATAGAGCTGTTGAGTGTAACTGGGGAGGTCCTGATTTCCAGAGGCAGGTAAGGATGTCTCTTCTTCCAGGCAGCTGCATCCAGGTAAAGAGAGTACCAACGAATTTCAGCCTAGAGGTGTCTAAACAGCTCCCCAAATAAATCTCCTTGCCTGGGTAGCTCAGGTGCAGGAAGGATGGGGATTGTTTTCCACTGCTCCAAGGGCTCGTGCTGTAGTGTCCCCATGTCCCCTGTCTGCATCTGCCTTTCCATGAATTTCCCTGGAGGGCAGCCAGCGGCTGTGCTGCGCTCGCCGCTGTTGCTGCTGCCTGTGGGTTCGCTGGCTCTGCAGAGTGAGCCACCAGCCAGAATTTGGCCCCTGTTTCCTCTGCATCACATCTGTCTGGTCTTCCTAAAGCAGACACAGAAGCTTTCCTGCTTTTTTGGTGCTGCCGAGCCAAGCGCCGTGCCCAGGTCTGTTCCCTGCTCGGCTGTGCCTGGGAGCAGCGCTGGCCAAAGGCTCACACCTCCTGTGCCAGGGAGGTGGGGAAAGAAAACAAAATGTTTCCAACTTCAATCAAGTATTCGGTGAGAACACCTTCATGTAGGGTGAAACACAGCAAGATCTTTTAAATATGGCTCTTCCTCCTCATTAGAGCTGTATTTGAGTTGATAACTGTCTAGTACATGCAAATGAATTCCTGATTCTGTCCTTATGTCCAGCATCCAGTCCCTGCCTGGCACGGCCCTGTCACTCGGCCCCTTGCTGGGGACTGGATTTAAGTGCCTTTAGGTGCTTTTTGCTTATCTCCTAGATCGTGTTTTGCCTCGTTGTCAGCAGTCACAACCTCTCAGCCCAAGCTTGTCCTGGCAGTGCTGATGGAGCTGAGGGACAGCAGAGGCGACCAGGGCAGCCACCCTCCCTCTGGCATCACTGCAGGGATGTACCAAGGGTCTGAGAGGAGCTTTGGCCTGCCCAGACCTCTCTTCTGGCCTTGGGATGGAACCAGGACCCAGAGCTGGTGGGTCAGCGCTGCCCACAATGGACGGGCTCACCTTGCTCAGGGATCAGCCTCTGAGCTCACACCTCAGCCTGTCTGCTTTGGATTTTACAGTTGTTTTTTCAAAAGCAGACTAAGGCCTTTTTTCTCTCTCATCTCCTTTTTAACAGCCACTTGAGCTGTGGGGGACACTGGGCACATGTTTACTGGTAAAGTGTTTCCCACTGCAAATCACAGGAGAGTTACTTGGAAGTACTTGAAGATAACTGACTATAGCTTCACCTCATCTCCCCTCTGCCCCTCATACCTCACACAACGTTGCAAATTTTACATTCAGCACCAATTTAAATGCACATCATATATCTGTGAGTTCTTGAGGGACCCCAACTGTGAGTAGCACTGGTGGATGTTGAGTGCTCAGCATCCTACGAACCTGGGCAAAACAAATGGACATGAGGGGTTTCTGCTTTGTGTATTCGTGTGCAGGACAGCGAAGAAAGGAAGAACCCATCCTCCTGGAAGGGTTTCATCTTTTGAACAAGGCACATTAGCAAAGAAAACACACTAACATTAGTGTGTGTTAGTTCCAGTACAAACACACGTGTTCCTCCACAGCAGCTGTGGGGCGGCAGGGGCAGCCGAGGAGCTGCGCTGAGCCGCCGTGTGCGTGCTGGAAGTACTTAGTTCTGCTTTGTTACCACCCCTACCCCAGGAAAAAAAACAGAAAAAAGAAAGAGAAAAGAACATCTGCTAATGCGTAGCTCAAAAAAAAAGCTGCAGAGGAAGGGCAGCTCGCTTGGCTGCCGCTGAACTCGGTGAGAGGCTCAGGGAGGGCTTCGGGGCTGCGGGCGGGTGTGGGGAGCGCTCGTGGCTCTGGTGTTGGGGTTTATGCGTGGTGAAGGTTTCTATGCAATAATAGCATATGCAGATTAATTTTTAATAGAAATCCATAATAGCTCATGATGCTGGAATATGGTGTCTCTGTTGACAATTGCTATTTTTGGAGAAAGCAAACCCTGAGGCCTTTGCAGCGCTGCTGTGTGTTTATACACTGCTGTCTGCAGAGGGGAAGTGGGGTTTGCAGCAGCTCCCTGAGCAAAGGGATTCTTCTCTCTGATGTAATGGAAAACTTCCAAGTCAAGGATTGGGACTAGTGATTGCAGTAGTTGGCTATTAAGGTCCTTTTGGTCTCCACATCTTTTTAGGTGCATTTAGCTCCCAAGTGCACAGATGGGGGGAGTGAAGAGATTTAAACAGAGACACTCCCCCCCTGCATTTGGGTGCTTGCTCCAGCAAAGGTTTCACTGTGAAATACTGGTCTCAGAATGTGTCCAGGAATGCACTGGGGATTGTAAGCACGGTGTTTTGTTTGGTTTTGCAAAGGAAGCTCAATTTACCTTTAATTGTTTTGTGCATATTTCCAACAGATGCAGTTTATTTTCTTGTCAGTGGCTGCCCGTGCTGGGAATGCAGGAAGCTGGGAATGTGGCAGGCTGGATGCTTCCATGTCCTAGGCCAGAGCAAGACCTGCCTTCTCTGCCTTCTGCTGCCTTCTCCCTACACCTTGTTTGTACATGGCTGGTCCCCAGAACTAGGCTGTTTAATGCCTGGCTGTTAATTGCTTTAGAAATCGTCACTTTCAAGCTCTTGGTGGGGGACTTTTGATTTTTATGAGGCTTTTTTGTGGAGAGCAAGAAACTTTGATGTAATTTGAGTGTGTTGGTGCCAGGTGCTGGGCATTGCCTTGTGCTCCTGTTTTCTCCCAGGTACCCAGAGCTGCCTGTTCCCATTGCCCAGCTGTATTTGTAGCATCTTTCTCAGTGGTCTTTATGGATTCAGCTGGCCAGGGGTGAGTGGGAGTGGGCTCCTTGGAGGTCTCCCACGTCGCTGTTCCTTGTCCCCAGGTGACCAGCGTAAATAAGAAACACAACGTGTTATTTATGCATTCAGTAATTGCCTGTTCTTTTGCCTTTCCATGTTCCAGCTCTTACTGTGTTTCAGTGATTTGTTCTCTTTGCCTGGAAATGAAAATTCCTCTTAGTTGTTTTTCTAGGAATTGTTTTCTCCCTCCTCCTGATGACAGTGCAGAAGCTGCTGGAGGCTGATACCTCTAGAGAATGTGTGGCTGTTTCCAGACGCTTCACCCTCTGCAGCAGTGGCTGCAGGGAGTTCTTTGGTTTCTGCTGGGGCTGTGCTGGCCCATCTTTTGTTTTCACCCTGAGAAAATTCTGCAGGACCGTCCCAAGCACGGGGAGCCAGTGCCAGCAGCCACAGTTGTGCTGTGCCTTTCCTTGTGGAAGGGTTTGGATCTGGGTTCCACTGACTCCTCGCTTTTGCTCCAGCATTACTGGAGAGGAGGGCTGGCACAGGAATAATGTTTCACGGTGAAGGTGAAGTTTGCAAGTACCCCATGTGCATGTAGCTGCGGCTGTCATTTATTAGTCTATCAAGAGGGTTTGTTTTCCCAAATAACCCTCTGAATTATTCTGTGTAATTAACTCATGAACTTATTTAAAATGATAACGGGGTAGGGAGGAGGAGAGGAAGCGTTGTGGAGCTTAGCAAACCGATAGGATTGCATCACTGTTCCCCACTGATCACAAGGTCGTCTCCAACAGCTGTTCCAGCGTAATTACCCAGCCCAGGCTCCATGGTTGGAACAATTGAAAAATTACAGGGGTCACTGGCTCGGTGTCTTAAATTTTAATAAGTACATAAAAACAAAGTGCTGACTTATTAAAAATTAATCCTGCTAAGCGGTTGTTTAGGCTTTTTGGAGATGGGAAGCCTTGAGAGTGTCCATTTGTCCACCGGGGCCGGAGCAGTGCGGGTGGTTATCTCTCCAGCCCGTGCCGCTCTCCGCAGCACTTTAATGGGAATGTTAAGTTTGGTTATTAATTTAATCAAGGTCATATTTTGTTTATGCAGAAGTAGAATGAACTGTGGCCCTCAGTAATCCTTTCTCTCCTCGCTAGCTCAGCCTTTGTAATTCCTGTAAGCTGCTCACAGGCGCGGAGTTGGGATATTCACACAGTCAAGTGGATATTGTGCAAGTGTTGATTATCGCGCGGCTCCGGCTCCTCCTAAGCACAGAGATGTTCTATTAGCACGGGACGTAAATCTGGCAGCATTAACATTATAAGCCTAATTTTTTCCCCCCTTTCGGGGCTTTGAATCCTGGTTATAAAACTTGGATCAGAGCTTGGGCGTGCAGCGAGTGAGTGCTCGCTCTGCTCTCCGTGCACTCTTCAGAGAGCACTCAGCCGTGGCGCTGCTAGGGGAGCACGTTTGGGAGCTCCTGCTCGGGTTCTGCAGCTTTGTGTGTGTGCAAAGCCATGAGAACTTGCCACAAAAGAAAGCTGAACCCCTTCTCTGGCCCACCTGGCATTGTTTTCCGAGGCAATTAAATATAAAGGGCATGCAAAGCAGGGAGGATAGGCTAAGCCTGGGGGTGGGCTTTGGAATGAGACGTTTATTTCCTTAAGCTGTGTGCAAGAATTTGTAAAGGAATCCAGTAGGAATATTTACTTTTTTTTAAACATAAATAAAGAAGATGCAGGGTATCTGGTGCCCCAGGGATAGCTAGAGAAAATCATGAGGGGCATTAGACACATAATCTGAATTTTCAGATAGCTGTAGAATAGGATATTGGGTCTTCTTCCTCCATCCTGAGCACAGGCCTTTAAGTTAGCCAAGGTTATTGCTGGCCAGCTTTCCAGCCTGCATAATGGGACTTTTTTCTGTATTAACAGGTCTAAAACGTCCCTGAAAAAGAGTGAAAACTTTGGGGACCTTTTGGTTAAGCTGTCCCTTGGAGGAGAGCTCCGAAGAGAGGGACATCCTCAGGCTGGAGTCGAGCTTCACAGCCCTGCTCTGCTCCCTCCCAGCATGACCTTGAGCTGCTGAAATCCACAACCAGGAATATTAAGATTAAACTGATGCTGATCTTTGTTTTCTGCAATTCACTGGGCTGTATTTCATGGCTGTAACTCACAGCTGAGCAGTGCCCACGTGAATCTGCTGAGAGCCAAATGGGGGTGCCTGCAGGCAGCCCCTGTGCCCCCCCTCTTTCCCTGCACCCCAAAGAAACTGCAGTGGGTTTTTTCCCCCTCAACTCTTTAGTAAGGACTAGAGGGCAGGGCTGTGCAGGGAAGGCTGTGGACCTCTCCCTCCTCTGGCTGCTGTTAGCATACAGTCCTTGGGGTGATGGAGGGGTGATTGCATCCCTCTGGAGCTGGCATGGATCACCCACAGCAGTGCTGCTCCCCTCAGCCATCTGCACGGAGCTGCCTTTTGCTGTCTCCCCTTTTGTGAGCAGCAAGGTGAAAGAATAGCAAGAGCCTTATTAAGATGTTTTTGGATAACGTTTGCTCAGCTGCGAGATGGCAAAAGATTTTTCAGAGTCTATTAGGCAGCCAGTGCTATGGAATCTTAAGGTTGATTTGAAAAATTGGCACCTAATGGTTTACAACTGGAATAAATTTCCAGAAATTGGACCAGGGAGAGAAGCTCCTGCCTGTGCGTGTGTGGCGTGGTGAGCCCGCGCCCCGGCGAGGGGCCACCGCTCCCTCCCAGCACTGCCCGGGATTTTTCCCTTCTAATTAGGGAATGTGAGGAGTTCAGATCAGCTTCTATTCATTTCTCTGTTTTGACAGAGTTGTTTGATGAGGAGAGGACTGCTGGGGGGAGACTTTCCTCCTGCCTGGAATCTCTTTCTCCCCTTTCCTCCTCCTGCCGCGTTTTGTAAAGGCCAAAGCCTGAGAATCCCTGAAAAATTAATGGGGCCTCAATAGGTGCTTTGCACCCTCTGCTCCCCCCTCTCAGCACCTACTGCTGGTCCCTGCTGAACGATCTGCAGGAAAACAGCTCCCAGCAGCTGCTCTTTTGTATGCAAAGCTGACCTGGAGCGGCGTGGGGAGCCCTCGGTCACCCCGACCGCGGGCTTCGGTCCAGAGCCGCTCCACCGAGATGCTGCAAATGTCAGGGCAGCTGTGTCCCCACCCTGCTCCCTGGGTGCCTCCATCCAGCACCAAACCTCATCAGCGAGCTGCTGAATAATTGAAAGAGTTGCCTCAGAGGAGCCGGGCACAGGGGAAAGGTCTCTGCCTTCATAAAACATAAAAAAGTCTCTCATTTTGGTGTTTGAAATATTCAGAGGGATCCTGGAGGGTTCTGAACCCATAAGCACCTGCTTTTCTGTCACTATAGAAAAGCCTTCTGTGGTTTTCATCGTTATTATGCAATTTCCAGTTAGCTGGTGCTTGTTTTCCAGCCTGGATTTAGAATGAGAGGTGCTGGAAGCCTTAATTTTTAGGTTGGACCTGGCTGCATAAGTTGTCTCTTCCCATTCTGTCTCCTGAGGTCTCGGGCTCGATCTCTTCCACCAGTTCAGAGAGACACTTGCTTCCCTGTCCAGGTTGAGAGTGCTTAAGTCCTTTCCTTGAAAACTTAAAGCACTCCTAGTTTGCTGTAGCAGTGACTTGTCTCAGGCACAGAGCCCCCAGAAGAGCAGAAGCCCAAGCCTGAGTGCAAAGCCATGTTCATCTTCTGTGCCCCGCACAGCTGGGATGGAGCTGTGCTCCTGCATCTCCTGAGCTTCCCTGCCCTCGACCTTCAGGATTCCCAGAGAAGGTCAAAGGCCTCCCTTTTTCCCTAAGTAGGTTGGGGTTGTTTTTATTCCCTTTGTTAATGGAACACCCCCCCAGAGGAAAAAACAAAATAAAGTGAGAAGTCTTCTCCATTTGGCGGTGTGTAAAGGCTTTTTAAAGCTAAACAAGAAAACCAATTATTTTTCTAACTGCTTTACTCCTTCAAATCTTTCACTGTAATGGAGATTTAGAATCCATCACTGTTTAGCTATTATTTCTGTGTAAAGAGTCATGCCCTATTGCACCAAGCAAACAGTCAATTTTTTCCATTATACTTTGCTGCAAATAACAAGGGTATGGAACAAATGACCCGTTTTGGAGCAGATCTCTCTCTGTGTGGTGCCTGTGTCCCTGGAGGGAGAGCAAGTAAGGGTTAAAGCATTCTTGGGTGCTCTCTCTGCTGGTGGGAGCTGCCACAGGCAGGGGCTGCTGCCCAAACTCTCTTAGAAGAGTCATGGAATTGTTCAGGTTGGAGAAGCCCTCCCAGCCCGTCCAGCCCAGCCAAGGCCACCACTAACCCGTGTCCCCACTGCCACATCCACACGTCTGTGCCAGTGCCTGGCAACCCTCTTGGTGGAGAAGTTTTTCCTGATACCCAGACCTAAGCCTGCCCTGGCCCTGCTTGGGTCAGATCCTTTCCTAGAGGCACAGGAGGCAGCATGTGCCCGGTCCCTTGGGAGGGCTTCCCCGGCTGGCTCGGGAGCAGGCAGGGATCAGGAAGGTGATTCCTTTCTTTTAAGATGGTTGTCTGACTTTTATTGAAATGCAGGAGACTCGCTGGCGGGTGTGTGTTGTGTGAAAGTGTACTGCACAAATATGTAGCCAGCAGCTGTTTTTTTAAAATTAAACAGACACTTGAGGTTAAAAATCCCCAAGTTCAATGTAAACTTCCTTCTGTGCTATTAAGTTTGGATCACTTCCAAAAACTCGATAATTTTATTTTATGTCATTGAGCCTGTTTGTTTACATTTTGCATTTCATTCACATTTCACTGTTGGATTTTGCTTCCCAGCTCAGACTCGGCTGCCAGGGAGCAGCGCTTGCGTTGGAGCTTTTGAGGGGGAGGGCATGATGCGAACACAGAAACCTGTTTTTGTTTTATGACTTTTCCTCTATTTAAAGGCATTTTAGTGGAAGCAGCGTCTCTGGCAGCTCTGCAGGGCTGGGCAGTGACCGTGGGTGTCTGGGGCACTGGCTGCTTCCGGAGCCAGGGGCTCTGGTGACTCGGAGCTGCAGAGCATCACCGGTGCAGAGGAGGATCGGCTGTCTCACAGGAGCAGCTGGAAATGACAGTGAAGGCTGAAATAGGAAAGTGTGATAAATTAATGGACTAAAACACCGTAAGGGACTCGTTAAAAGAAATAGCTTTAGGAGAAGCTGTGAGGAGGACTGGAGTGTGAAGGGGAGCAGGCTCTGCCAAAGGCCCGGGTGTTTCTGGGAAAGAAGGGGAAGTGCTGGTGCCTTTACACAACTTGATCATCAGGAGAAACTGATCCTAATTGGGAAGTTACAGCTTTTAAGATGGTTGAGGGAAAAGGGAGGAAGCTGGAAGAGTGGTTTAGGCTGGCAAGAGGGGGATGATGACTCTCTGAGTGTCTTGGGGTTCAGCACCTGCAGAAGATTATTTAACTGAGGAGCAGAGTCAGCAAGGGAACCAAAGGAAGTAAGATTAATAGATTTAGCCTGGAGGTTGAAATTAAGACTATCAGTAAGTGAAAGGAATAGCATGGACTGTTGCTTAAGACAGTGAAGGTCTGTAAGACACAGGATGTCCCTTCCAGAGCCACGTTCCCAGGATTTTCATACTTACATTTTGTTCCTCTTCCACAGTGTTTGACTTGCATGACTAAGTAAAGACTTTCTTCTTTTTCCTTTTTTTTCCCCCTTTCTTTTAAAACTATTTTTTATATAGCCTGTTCCCAATTGAGGCTTTTATTGAGAAACAAATGCTTCTGGTTAGCTTCTGTATGGAATCTGTCCAGCTTTAAACCATTACCATGAGCAAAATTCATTGACAGAAAAAAAAAAGTCCAAAACAAACATTCCCCAAGATGGAGCACTTCTTTCAAGGAGAGGAATTTTTATATATTTAGGTCTGTATATAATAAATGCACGTACATGGCGCACACAGATATTCCAAGCAGTGCCCTGGGGCTGTGGGGAAGTTACGTAAAGCCCAGCTGGCTGCGGGGAGCCAGGGAAGTACCTTGGTTGGGAAATGGGGAAATGTGTGTTGGGTCAGCGTGGCTTTGCAGCTCAGGAGGGGCAGGAACACCTCCCTCCTCCTGGAGGTGCAGTGCCTGCACCAGCCCCGCTCGGGAGCTGCCGCACTCCGAGGGACAGAGCGGCTGGGGAAGAGGCTTTGTAGTTTTTTGGTGATGTGGGGTTTGTTGTTTGTTTCTTCAGCTGCCTTAGCTCAAGGGAGCACAGCTTGAGTCAAACTGGAATCTCCTGGGTAGTTGTGTCCTTCTCATGCAAGCCTGTGTTTCCTCTCTTTTCCCTTCCCTTTGGGCAAGAGCTCGTTCCAGCTTCCCTTCCACGCTCTGCCCCCGGCAGTGCCTGCAACCCCTGCCTTTGCTCACAGCATCCTGTACCAGAGAAGGGGAAAGCACTGAACAGTCTTTCTTTCATCTAGCAGATGTTGTTTTGTGCTCTCACTGACCTTGACCAAAGCCAGGTGCTCGGGAGGCAGTGCCCGGCTCAGATCTGTCCTCTGGCAGTGCCGTGGGCTCTGCTCCCTGATGGCCCTGGATGGAGGATCTGCCCCAGCCACGGTGGCTCCAGGTGGGAGGAGCTGGTGCTGTGGCAGGACTGGGGTGACCAAGGGGAAACAAGAACTAAGGGAAGACTGAGGAGAATCTCCTCTGGTTTGTGAACTTCCCATCTGCCAAAGCTCAGTGCTGGACAGCTGCTTTCTGCTGCTGCTTTCCTCTCTCCCACTTTCTTTTTAATTCCAGAACAACATATTGAGGGGTTTGATTTGTTTTTGTTCTTGCTTTTGTTTTTCCAAGGCAGTGAACGTGTTTTAGACAAACATAATGAAACAATTTAGAAAAATAAAGGGAATGGAAATAACCTTGTATAAAGTGGCAGAGAAAAACCACTCTTGGCATCATCAGCTGTGCTCACGGTGAGGCACAAACTATCTCAACATGTCAAAGACACTTAAATCTGCTTCATCTGAGAAGCCCTTTGTGGAGGCAGCACTGCAGTGCATCTGCTGCTGGTGGGGTACAGAGAGGCTGTGGTGACTCCTGGGTTTGGTTTGGTTTCTTGTGGGGTTGTTCTGGTCAGAATTTTATCATTGTTTCAGATCTGTTGGACTTTTGATCCATCCTCTTAAAGAGGGTGTAAAGAAGCAATAATTAAAATCCCAAAGCCCACACCAACCTCCCACCTCACTGTTGAGTTCTTTCACTGAATGGTTGGAAGAACTGGTCTCTGTAGGTGAATTTGTCTTGCTTTGATTTCCAGACCAGTGGTACCTCTGGAGTGCTGGGTTTGGGAAGCCTTTTGTGTTTGGAGATGTTTGCAGTGTGGATGTGGAGCCCTTGGAAGGATGATCATTTTCTGACGTGCCTAGAGAAGCAACTCTTTTATCATGGTTATTGCTGGGGAGTCTTAATGAAATAAAAGACCTCCTGTCACAGGAGTCCTTAGCAAGATGTTTGTATTTTTTTTAAAAGGAAAGAAAATTGTTTCTTCCCTTTTTTATTAAACAGTAGTGCAGGTTCAGACTGTGTTCTGGTGAGTCTTTAATTGGCACAAAAGGGCAGTTTAGCTTCATCTTAAGGAAGAGTTGTCAAACAAGCTGGAATTGTTTGGCACTCAGAAACATGCTGAGCAATGGGCCGTGATTTGCATCTTCTTCTCAAACATCACATAGTGCTGGAAGTTACTTCATTGGCATGAAACAAGCCTCTAATGAAGACACTTCTCCAACGCTGATGCTGCCCCTGCAAGAAATAGATTTCTTGTCAGAAATCTAATTTCTGGGCTGGAGAAGGCAGATTTAACCCCCTGTGTGTTGTGGCTGCCTGAGGTGCCAGCTGCAGGAGCTGACTTGGCAGGAAGGTGTTCGTGGAACAGGGACAGAATGGGCCAGGCTGGAATGTTGTCCATGTTGAGACAGCCCAGGCCTGTGGCATGTCCCTGACTTTCCCCATCCCCTGCATCTCTGAAGATTATAAACCCCCAGATCTTGTTTTGATCAGCATGCGGATGTTCTGGAGCATCTTGAATTGAATCAAAGCAGCAAGAAATTGGTTTTTGCAAAGAAGCTTCTTAAATGAAAGAATTCCATTATGTAATTTATTTTTTTTTTAAATCCATGTGGTAATTCCTTTAAATTCTGCTGTGTATCTTGTGTATAGCACAGTGGTTTGGGCCATTACTGGAGCATATTTCATTAACATTGTTTTCTGCTTCCTGAGTGTTTTCTGGGGCTCATTCTCCTGGCTGGGAGCTGGTGCTGTCCTGTGCCACAGACCCTGGTGCAGGTCAGTGAAGGGCAGGCAGGGCGTTTGATGGTGAAGGATGCGCACAGATGTACTGGAGGGGTGTATGATGCTTTAAATGGCTCCCTAGAAACAGAGACTGGACAGGAATAAAGGAGGGATTTATTTGAAAGGCCTTCAGAGGCACACTTTGGGCTCCAGAGGATCCCAAAATGGACGACAGGTTGCGAGTTCTTCCCACTTTGATATCAGCATCAATTCCCCAAGCAGAAGCCAGGCAAGGATGGAGTTTGCCCAAGCTTGCCCCCCTCTCCCCAAGATGAAGGTTTGCAGTTGTTGGGCCCAGGAGGGTCTGGGTGTCCTTGGAGAGGGAGCTGGAGAGGCTTTGTTATGTCAGTGTGAGCATGAGAGAACAGCACTGAACGAGCTCCAGGGAACTGCAGAGTTCCACTGGGCACTGCAGGGTTGGGAACATAGAAAAGCTAAAACCTAAGGCATCAGTAGATTCTCCCAGGTGGAAGTGGCTCTGGGCAGCCCTGAGGGTCTGGGGTGCGCCGGGAGCCTCTTCCCCACCATGGGGCTGAGCAGCACTGTCAGGCCATGGTGCAGATGCCAGCCCAGAACTGGGGTGGTGGCAGAGTCCTGCTCAGTGTAAAAGCTGCTAAAACTCGTCAGAAACCGAGGCAGTTCTCCACCGCATTGTTAATTTAACCTTTTGTTCTAATCCCTTTCGCGGCACTCGGGATTTAGGAGAGGTCCAGGAAGACAGGGGAGCGCCGCTGCTCTTCGCAGGTCGGGCCCGGCAGTGCTGCTGTGGGGCTGGAGGGAGGAGGCGAGGGCAGAGTCGAGCGGGGCCGAGGAGAGCGCTGGCAGCCAAGAGGGGCTGCGGTCAAGTGGCCACTCATAGCAGCCTGCTCTCCTCCCTCACGCTGGCTGCGCACGCCAGGCCTCCTCAGAGTAATTGCCGAGACAGCTCCGTTTTCCTGGGGATTCCTTTTCCGTGCTGCGGGAGCTCATTAGAGCGGCGCTGCCAGCACGGGGCCGGGCGGGTAATTGGCACCACAGACCTGGGGGCAGCCCCTCCTGCAGCCCCCGGCCCCTCACAGCCTGGCCTTGGACACTCCCAGGGACAAGACAGCCGCGGCTTCTCGGGGCGGCCTGTGCCCAGGCCTCGCCACCCTCACCGGGTAGGATTTCTTCTCAGTGTTGAATCCGACCCTGCCCTGCTGTTTGTGAACTGCTCAGAAGTGTCTGTGGCAAATGCTGTGCTCCCATCGCCCCACCGAGTTCCTGTGAGTGTTTTTTGGATGGCACTGGGGTGTCTGTGACAGCCTGAGCCCCCTTTCCCACTGCCAAGAGCGCTGTGATGCCCGCCCTGCCATCCGGGGGGATTGGAGCTTTACTTGGATGGAGACAGCTTTTAGGTCTCAGGTTTCATTTTGTTGTTGTTATTGTTGTTTTCCAAATTCCCTTCCAATCCATCTGCTCTCCTGACATCCCTTTTATGTTGTTCGGAAGACGGGGAAGGAGTTGCATTGTGAGTGTGGTCAGGTCAAACTCCTCACTTTTATCTCTGCTCTCTGGTAGGTGATGGGCATTTGGGGAATAAAACACTAAGAACAGGGTTTAACCAGCCTTTGTTTGCTATTGTCCAGCTGGGCTTGAGACAGCAACAGAGATGGGAACAATAAACAGGGAGAGGAAGGAGAGATTTTAAACAGAACTGTTCTTTTTCTTCCTATTCCGGTGTTCGTGGAATCTGACACATTTTGCTTTTTAGTCCCAACTGTATAAGTAAAAATAACACACAAACAAGGTATGTTTGGTGCAGCTGAGCGCAGTTCTCGTTTTTGCTTACTTTTTTATGCATTTATCTCCATCTCTGTGTGTTTGTGGAGGGTATCTGTGTGTTCTGAAGGTGCCGAAAGAGAAATAATTACATTTTATAAGTGCCTTGCCTCATGTCGATGTATTTACCCCATAATCCCCCTTGGGCCACAGTGGCTGTCATGGGCCTTTGGGATCACCATGCTGGAAGGGGCTTCAGAGCTGAGCTTCTTCCTGTCTCAGGCAGCCTCCTTGTGTGGCCTTTCCAAAACCCTTGGAGTACTGCCGAGGTGATGTGGGCTTTTTTTACCTTCCCTAGTACTGCTGAGAGCTTGTTTGACTCCTTGCTTGTGTGATGGGCAGGATCTCACCAAATTTATCCTCTTGTTTTCTTGGTGGCTGTTTTATATCTGCTCAGTTCCCTCGCAGCTCTGTGGGAAGCTGGACCCCTTTGTTGAAAATCCCATCTCCACAAGTCATGCAGCAAATGCCAAAGTCTCCCCTTTCTTCTCCTTGATGCTGGTTAAATCTGTGTTCAACACGGTGTGAGAGGTTTGCAGGTTGGTTTGTTGGTTTAATGTTTTTTGTAAGGATGTTTGCAGAAGGCTTTACTGTCTCAGGTCACTGTTGGGAATTTTTTCTACTTAGTTTTTATCATTTGTTCTTCTATGTTTTGGGGGGCTGATTTCTCAGTCCCTGCTCCAGCCCTGTTCTTTTCCTTATAGCAGGTGACTAATTTTCACAGCTGATCAAAAAATGAGGGAATCTGGCAGAGAGCAGCATTCAGGGCAATTTTTGTTATGCTAAACAGCTTTTAGTATTTTACATATTGTATTCTCCCATTTCAACCCTTCTTCACACAAGCTTTAGTCTCTTTTTTGCTCCTCTGAGCACTCTGGAGCATCCCTGGGGATCTCAGTGTGAATGGCCAGGGACTGCAGCCGCAGGGTCCTGCCCCCCCGTGCTCACATTATAAAACTTCTGTGTAATGAAAGAGAATTTCCTCCCTGCTTTTGTTTCAGATCATAAGTACCAAGTAAAAAATATTGTGCTATTCCTTTCTTTCATCTGTTTTAAAAATTCCAGTCTCCAAGTGATTTGCCTGTTGGATGCGTGTGGACTCTTGGGAGATGTTCTTTGTGCTGGCACCATACCCCATGCCCTGCTGTGCTGCCGGGCACTTGGGAGGAGTTTTTGGGAGGTGCAGGTGAGGCCAGGCTCCCAGGCAAGGTTTGCCTCCCCCCCTCCTCTCTGGGCTTTGTATCCACCTGCCCCGGGGGAAGTTATCTGTGAAAATCTCCACCTCCTTCAGAAAGGCTGTTTTTAATAGCTGCTCTTAATTTCTAAACCTCGGGAGTAGCTCTCCAGTAGGAATAGAGCTGGAAAACAAAGCAATCAAAGGAAAGCTGTCCTGCTCTCTGGGCGTGTTTGGTTAGCAGTGTCTCGGGGGATGCTCAGAGGAGCTCCCTGCGCCGAGGCCTCTCCGCAGTGTGAGAGGGTGGGCAGCAGCTCCGGCTCCTCTGGGTGTGATGTGTCCCCAGTGCAGATACCCATCCTGCTGCACGTAACAACAGCAAGCCAACCTATTCCACCCAAGTAAATAACTCTGGAAGTAAACCTCTTGTCATACTGCCTTTATAAATGCCTTTTAAATTGAGGATGAGTGACAAGACATGGTTGAGTCACTGGAAGGGCATCTCTGATAGTGGTGGAAGAGCCTTTTCAGATCTGTTTTATACCTGGTTGTCATTGCAGCCGTAGGAACTGCGCTGCCCTTCACTGGCTGCGGGTCTTAAAATGACAGCTGGGAGATAGAAGATGGAGATACTTCTGGATGCTGCTTGGAGCTTCCTTGATTGGGCTGGGAAGGGAGGAACATCCCCCTGTGGGGGAGAGGAAGGGGGAGCTGGCACTGCCGGGTGCAAGGGACCAGGGGACAGCCCCCAGTGAACATGGGAGCTGGTAGACGAGGGCACACGGGGCTGCACATCCTCGCCCCAGAGCACGGAATCTAGATGTGCTTATTAGATTTTCAGATTTTATTTAGCTTGATTGCAGCCTTTTTACAAAAGGAGTTAAGACATGGATATAAAAAATAATAGAACTATAAATTGCAAGTCAGGTTCTTATGAAATCAGTAAATTACTCATTTAGCAGTTGTGTATGTGCTAATTTCATGTTGCTATGCTACCTCGGGGTGGAGCAGGGAGGTCAGACTCAGGGAGCTGTGGGGAGGACAGAGAGTGTGGCACACAGCCTTCAGCTGGATGATAAATTGCCTCTTTATCTGCTGTTGTCCAGGGAGAGCCAGAGCAAGCCACTGAAAGAGGTGTTTCACAGCAGGTACCATTTTTTGGAATTAGATCAAAAATCACACATTTCAGTCTTGAAATTTGTTTAATTGTGCTTTGTCTTTGTGGCATCTCTGCTTGGCCTCTCCCTGGAGACAGATCACAGCATCTCAGCACCAGCTTTGGGGCTGCCTCCCTAGTGCAGTGGAAGGTGGAAATAATATGATCTTTAAGGTCCCTTCCACCCCAAACCCCTCTATGATTCCATGATCCTGTGATCCCTGCTTACATGGTCCTGCCTCTGCTATTGCTGGAGCCAGCAAGAGCTGCCTGTGGAAAATGGATTTCCTTCAGCTCCTGTTTTCATGGAGGGATATTGTTTTCTCTTGGCAGAGCAGGCACCAGCAGTGGTGGGTGGCCAGGCAGGTACTGACCGGTCTGTGATGTCTGTGAGGACAAAGTAAAACACTTGAAAATGTGGCCAAGACTCTTGCATTCCAGACCCAGTGTTTTTGGGAAATGAGTCTTCTGAGCTGTCTTGGGTACAGCAGCCAGGGAAGACAGGATTTACAAAGTGAATGTATCTTAGCTGAGCGTTTCCCAGAAAAATGGGAGGAAGGAGAGGAAACCCTCCCCGAGTCATCCAGTCCAGGTATGTTCAGGCAGAGAGTGAGGGCTCCAGGCTGGCATTGTCCCTCTCCCTGCCATCTCTATGCTCCAGGTAAGTTCCAGGTGTCTCTAAGCCACTGAAGCAAATCTGGTAGACTTTGGTACGAATGACCTGTGAGGCTGCATTTCCCAGAGGGCAGCAACAGCTCTTCCATACCAGCGGTACCTGTTCTGCTCTCCCTGCTTAATTGAGCCCACTGTGCATCTTCAGGAGCGTGGGCAGCCATGGGTTTTCTTTCCTGGGGACACCAAATGCAGGGAATCTGTGCATAAGGGGAAATGTTTGTGGTCTTTTGCTCTGGGTAGTCCTCAGCCTTCCTGCTGGCCCACGTGCTAAGTGCTGCTGCACTCAGGTAAGGAGATAATGATCACATCATTAAGACACCACTAAAGCTGGCATTACTTGTTAGGTCAACATATCGATCTTGACATTACGCTGCAAGATTTTTTTTAGATAATGCCTGTCCATCCTGCCTCTTGCTCCAGGAGGAGGAAAGAAGAGGGAGAGAGGAAATGCAAAACTGAAAGTGTCTTGACATAGATCTTTCCCCCAGAATAAAAGCACTTTGCTCCTTAAAAGATTTGTTGTGCTGTGGAGACTCTGGCCTTGTTGCTGCTGATGGGATTACTGGCAGATTTCCTTTAAGTCCATAGAAATCCCGAGGTAGCTGCTGGGCTCTGGACAGATGACTTGGTCATTCTAAAAAAAGACCCTCCTTCAGCCTTGTGTGTTTGGGTGCCCAGTGCCTTGCTGGAGGGAGGCTGAACTGACCTGCCCTGCAGTTTGGCCCCAGTTCCCCATGAACATCCACCAGTAAATGTCCCATCAGTTCACAACCCAAATAACCTCTCTGTCATGGTACAGCTTTCCTTCCCAGCTCAGGATATATCTGCATTGTACCCATCCTAATATTACAAGATATTAGTAATCTTGGAAATGCCTTTTCTGTCTCCCTGCAGAAGAAAACACCTCTCACTTTTTAATAAATTCTTGTCTTGTTATCTTTTCTGTATTGAAGCTGTCCAAGCCAGTTTTTCTCATTTCATTGGGCTCTTTATATTGTGCTACTTAAAAGCAATTTATAAAAATAGCAGCAATTTTACTTTATATATGTATGTGTGTGTTTGCTATCACTAAAGCTTTATTTGGTATTTTAATCTGGGCTTGCTGACTGCACTTTTAAGGACTTAAAAATCAAAAGTGATAGTTCCAAAAAATGCATGATGTTTTTTGGTCCCTGACTTGCAGAGAAGCAGCACTTACACCAGTGCTGAGCTGGTTCACTATCCCTCTAAATATATTTCATTAAGAACAGTCCATATGGTGTGTTAGGGAGAAGGGGAGTGCAGAGCAGAACCTGTGTCTGCCAAAGAAAACTGTTTTGATCTAATGTTGAGCATAGTACAACTTTGGGGGGAAAAAAATAAACATTGTCAGATGGGTCCTGCCAAATTTCATGATTTATCAAGAGTTTCAGGCTGTTCAGTGGTATTTTTTTTCTTCTGAATACTCCAGTTTCTGGAGTCTTGTGATTTACACAAGACTGTTCATTTTCATTTTTTAAACATGTTGTAGGAAACACCCTCAAAACATGGAAGCAGGAAGCTGCAGTGTCAGCAGGTTAATGAATCCTTTGCTGTATTATGTTGAAGATCTGGTGGGCTTATAGTGCCTCTTGTGATTTGAAAATGGTGAGCTGTGGAACTTCAGGGTCTGAGCGAAAGAGGAACCTGGGAGAAGGTAACTTCCTAGGATGCTTGGGGTATGGTATTTCCCAAAGTAAATCCATCAGACTTGTTCTCCCTTTCCCTTGGAACTTCACTGGGCTGCTTCTGACCTCCCAGTAGCACCACTGGGTTAGCTTTGAGCTTACTGCACTGAAGTAAGTTCTACAGGAGTGAGGTGGGGGGATTGCAGTAGAAAATGAGCAGAGTACAAAGATGAGGAGGAATCCAAAGGGCCGATACCCTCCAGCTGAGCAGCAAGGTTAAAATCTGACTGCTCCAGCCTGCCATGGGTCTGGGTGTGAGATCAGCACTGTGGCCTTACTTATGGAGGGGGTTAAATCTAATTTCTAGTGCACTTAAAACTGGGTTAGCAAAAGCACAAGCAAAATGCTGTAGAGAACATTTGCCTCAACCTTGTCGGGTGCGACAGAGCCTTACGCTTTCTCTTAAATCCATTTCCCAGCTTGCAGCCACCACTTGGAAATGCCCAATTATAAATTTGTGAGTCTTTTCATTGCTTGTTTCCAGGTTATTTTTCTTTCTTTCCTTTTCTTTCCCCCTTTTTTTTCCCTTTGCCTATTTTAAGCCTTGGCTCCGAAATGAACGCTCTGCTTCCCACAGTCCTTCATCACGCAATGTTTTCAGCAGACACTCAAGAATTAAACATGTACAATTTCCATAATACTGATTATCCCTGTTTAAGTGCTATTTTAGAGGGTATTAATTTCTGTTGCAGTAGCAGGCGCAGCACTTAGCACCACCAGCCCAGTTTTCCCTCTGTGCCTTAGGCTCGGGTTTGGCATGAGCTGGGATTTGGCTGGAATTGCTCTCCACCGCTTTTAGCCCCGTTTTTAGTGAGAAGGGAGGGTGGCAGAGCCGTCCTAGCGAGGAGCTGGTGCTGGGCTGGAGGAAGGCTGCCTCTGTCACTTTTTGATATTTTCTGGTTTTCGTATGCAGAAACACAAAGCACAATTAGAATACAGTTATATATCCTCATCGTTATTAAAGCTTGGATTAACATGACATAAAGTTTTGTCTGGGGAGCCTTTTGCTATGGCTCAGGGAGCATTTTTGTGTGACAGTAATAGGCTACAGTTAATATACTTGAATGATACCAGAATCTGTGTAATAAGACAGAACAAAGGGGGTTTATTTGAAGCTGAATTACAAAGGTGGAATTATCATTGTGAACAATCCACCGAGATCGCAGCTTAATTATTGTATCTGGCGTTATTTCGGCGAAATAATGTGGAGTCAGGGAAGTGAAGTTAAAAAATATCTGTCTCCCATCTTGGAAGGACGTCTTGTCAGTCAGGAGGGATTGATGTGTGGACCTGTCACCTCATTCTTAACACCCAAATCCTCTCTTTTGCCCGTTTTTGCCGTTTGTTTGATTTACCGAGCCTGTTTGCCGTGATTCAAGAGGCTCTTGTCGCGTTTCTAGGAGAGATTCATCACTGGGACATAATCCATTCAAATAGCTTTTGGGCAAGAAATAAAAAGTGTTTGAAGCCAAGAGGTTTCAAACAAACCGTTCAAAGGCAGCTGTTGGGCCCTGTGGAGAGGGAGGAGGGAGGGCGGGATTGTTCTCCAGGGCCTGGGGAGAAAAAGAGTGAAAAGATGGGAGCTTCCCTCGGGAATGGTTTGCAGGGAGGAGGAATCTGGAGACTGGGGAGTCTGGAGTAGACAGGAGAAAAGACACACATCCTGTGCATGTGGCCACCACAGGTTCAGCACAGGTGGAAATGGCACCTTTGGAAAACTTTGGGCCATTTTCATGTGTAAAGCATTATTCAATCATCTTGCGTTTGTACGGACAGTTCTCCCTCTGCCTGCGCCTTGAATCCTTGTTACACAGATAATAAGTGTGGGGGAGTAGGATTCTTTTTTAAATTTTCATTTATAAACTAAAGAAAATTACTTCTTTCTCACAGAAATCACTTTGGTGATGTCAGTAGCTGCAGGAGGTTGAATTGGCTTCAACGACAAAAAAACCCTCTCACAACAGAAACCCTTGTTTTTTCTGCACTGGGCTTTAAGAGGAGCACTGTGGTTCCAGGATCCCAGCTTCGGTGATTACCCTGTAATCCCCATGCCGTCCAGGGGTAATTAAAAACTGCAGCTGAACCTTGGTTTCAGATTCCTGGGTGAGGCTCTGTCAAACTGATGAGATTTGGCATTGTTGACACGTGTAAAAACTCAATTTACCCAGCAGTACCCATCCTTCCTGGGCATTCAGTCCCTCTCCAAGCAGGATGACACCGGGGCAGAGTGGGATGTACACACCTCCAAGGGCTGGAGAGGGCAGTGGGGAGAGGAGCTGTGCCCAGCACAGCAGCACCACTAATTGCTTTCTTTTTAATATTATATTCAGCCTTAATAGCCTGCTCTCCTGGAGGATTGCCTTTCCCAGCATTTATTATGGCTCACTCCGGAGCCTGACCGGAGAGTGGGAAGGGGTGGAGCTGCAGGGAATAGAATCAAGGTGGAACATTAAAATCCCATCCCAGCAGCCCAAACGGGTGTTCCTGTCTGAGTGCCCTGATTGAGCTCAGGTGGAAGGGCCAGGCTGCAGCGAGTGTCCCGAGGTGCTGAGTGATGGAAGTGGCATTTCATGTCCCGTGCTCTCCCTTCCGTAAACCGGGACCGCGGGGCAGCGGCGGCGATTGCGGCCACACTTACCATAATGATGATTTCTGCCCTTAAAAGACTCATTCCCTCAAGTGCTTTGGGCTCTTGCCCTCTCATCAAGACCAACTGGGGTATTTTAAGCGGTAAAGAAGAGTCCAAACCCCTGAACAGCAGAAATCAGAGCAAGTGCTTCGTGTCGGTAATTTCTTCTCCCTCAAACTTGCTGTAGTGTGGGTGGTGCAGGGATGTGCTGGGGCTCTGAGCTCAGGGAAATCCACATCCCCAGCTCTGGGTGTTTCACAGCTCTGATCTGTCCAAGCAGGTTCTGAAAGCAAAGCCAGGGACTTGTCTTCTCCTGTTCTTATCATTAATTTGTGGCAGTGGGAAAATCACTTCTGCTTCCTGTGCGTGGGCGCTGTGAGCTGCTGGAGCGAGCAGCGTGTCTGTGTGGGGGGACTCTGCTCCAACAGCCTGAAAGTCATTTTTAAAATGTCATGAATCATCAGTGCAGTGAGTTTGGTGTGAGTACCGTTCTCTGACCACTCACCCTTCCAGCAGCCTGCACGAGGATCAGAATTTGGGGTGTTCTGCACAGGCAGAGCCCTCTGCTCCAGCCGCTGCTCTCTGCCTGCTGCAAAGCCAGGCTTGGAGGGTGGGCTTGGACCCCCAGGCCAACAAATAGCACCTTGAGTGCAGCATCCTCAACACTTGCCACAGCAAGGGTCTGGTTTGCAAATGGTTTCTCCATAAATTAAAAAAAATCCCTAAATGTAGATAGATGAGCTGTGTTTGATTTGGGGTGGAAAAACAAGGAAGGACAGTTCTGCTTAGAACAGCCCTGGAAAAATATTCCTTAATATGCAAGTCAGTATATGAAAAGAACAATAAAAGGAAAAAGGATCCAGCAGGAAATAAAATGAAACTTTTTTTCATTACAGTCAAAGAGAACTTAGATGAGTTTTCCTTTGCTAATAAACTGCAGTTTGATTCTGCAGCTGAGCCTTTAGCTGGAGCTGGCTGTGGAAATTGTTCATCCTTTTTTTTTTTTTTTTTTTCAAATCTGGGCAATAAAAAAGCCCTTCATGCATCAGGAAGCCTCGTAATGCAATCCTTGTCTTATCTTCACACTTATTCAGCAGGTATTTACGAAAGGGCAGCAGGAAGCTCTTTAAACCCGATCCTGTTACTTTGCTCAGGATGTCTCTTAATCAGATCTGTGTCCCTGAGTCTGGCCTGCCCTGGGACTCTGCTGAAAAGGCATCTGTGAAAACACCCTGGGTTTCTTGCGAATAGAGTTTTTCTCAGTATTCTCAGTAGTAGGGAAGGCTCTGAGCCGGGTTTCTGTGCACTATGGCTTCAGGGCACTCAGTGAAAACCCACAGGTTATTCGTGGAATCCCTGTTTGGGTGCTCTGACTGCAGCCAAGCCAGGAGAGAGGCAGAGTCTGAACTGGTGCTGTGATTAAATGAAATGACAACGTCCCTCTTGCTGCAGCCAGAAAGGAGGACCCGTGTTTAAATTTGGCTTTGCAGGCAGTGGCACTGCTCGGTGTGGCTAAAGCCCATCCCGAGATGAAGCTGCCCCTGCTCTGGCTGGGGCTGAAACAGCCCTGGCACTTCCAGAATCGACGCTGGCCAGGCCTGGTGGGCAGCACCTCCAAAGTATTGTTTGGAAAAGAAAACAGATTGCAACTTTGCAGCACTAATATGCAAACGAGCACCGTGAAGGGAGGAAGAATTATTTCTGCTGACGGCGCCTAATGTTCCGTGAAAGTAAAATCACCAACACCTCGCACCTGGCTGGCTGGAATGCTGAAGGAGCAATGTTCCAGGGATGGCATCGCCCGCGCTGCCAGAGGGGAGGAGAGGGGTCCTGCCCTGCCCCACGGCACCCCCGAGCAGTTACCTGGATGGGGAGATGTGGCCTGAGAGCACCCGAGGGAGTAAAGGGGCTGAGCTCCTTTAAGCTGTGGTGTTGTCCACTCATGTGATATTTGATCTATTTCAGTTGAGTGATGCGGTTGCATGGAGCTCTCAGCCTTTGCTTTCCAAAGAGCAGAAGTTTTCCATCCTTTCAGCATCAGAAGCTTAAACTTGTAAAACCCAACAGCTTCAATGTGAGCCCCAAGAGAACAGTTTAAAATTATTGTGCATGCATCTAAAAAGTACCCTATGCGTGGGTTTGCCTCAGGTTTTTATCTGGTGGTGGCTCCTTCGGGCAGGTGGGGAGGGCACGTGGAGCAGGGTGATGGAGCTTGGGTTCTTCATTCAGTTGTGGATCCCAGAAGAAAACACTTGCCAAAAGTTGTTCTGTTGTTGGGGAAGCTTGTAGAAAATAACGCCCAGTGTGTACATGTGCACGTGTGCAGGGAGAGGGGAGCCTCAATACTCAGATGGAGAAGGATGACTGGGGAGGGGGATCCCCTGATGCTGCCAGGGAGCCGAAGGCAGAGTTCCAGGATGGTGCTTGGCCCTGGGGCCACGTGCAGGTCACTAAAACGCCTGTAACTCAATTTCCCTTCTAGTCCCACCCTCTTCCTTGTCTGTTAGATGGGTAAAACACAAGGATGTTTTGAGGCAGGGTGAATTAAGTGTTTGTAAGGGAGCCTGGATGCTCTCCAGCAGATGTTTGGAACGGGATTCTGTTCTTGCCTCTCCAGGGAAGGGCGGCAGCGGGAGCTCCATGATTTAACCCCAGTTCCAGATTGAATGACTGGTTTTAGCTGCTGTGGCACCTCTGTCTGTGGCCAGGTCAGTGTGTGTGTTTTACACTGATGGGTACAAAATGTGTCATCGTGGCAGCCCTCGATTTGTTTATATGACATGTGCCATCTGTGTCACCATCCAGAGCTATTTCAGGCATGTAGGAAGCCCTGGATGGTGGCACTCTGGGACCTGCTGCTGTCTCTAGAGACACTGAGGTCCTGAGCCTTTGGGCAGTACCACGTTCTCAGCAGGACACTGCTGTTGCTGGGGTGAAATCTGAAGTTTGTCGGTGCAGTTCTCCATCAGTGAAGAGCTCTAGCAGCACCTGGCAGGTTGTTCACCCCATCCTTGGGGGTTTGTGAGTTTGTAGTGACCTCGAGGAGCTGAGTCTCGGGTCCTTGCTGCAGGGTGGCTGAGTGAACCCCCTGTACCCTCTTCCCTCGGGATTCCAGAGCCCTGGATTGCAGTGGACATTTGTTCCCTGCAGTGCCACTGGCCTGGGAGAAGGGCAGGAGGACAAGAATGTCCCTCTGGCTCCTGTGGCTCAAGAAGGACAGGAGGACAGGGATGTCCCTCTGGCTCCTGTGCTCTCCGAGCCACGGTCTCGGTGCTGGCTCCTGACTCTCTTAATCCATTTCAGAGATGCAGCACTGGAACCTATTTTCCCGTCAAGCTAAGGAGACCCAGGGGAGAGCTGCCTGTGCTGCGGGCAGGGATCGTTCTGGGCAATTAGACCTGGCTTCGGGACTTGATTGCAGAGTCACCCCCACCCAGGCTCTGCTCTGACGAGGCAGCTTTTCTGTTCCCTAAAAGCACAGCCAACAAACACATGCCCTGCAGCTGGCGAGGGGAGCTCTGGCTCTCTGTGTTGTCTTCAGCTTGATTTCCATAGAGAAGGGCATCCCTGGAATACCTGGTGTTGCAGGTAACTGGGAGACAAGGGCTGCCCGTGCCTGAAGGAGTGATGAGCTGCCTCCCAGGGTGGTTTGGTCTGTGTCTCATTTTCTTGCAGGGACCTCAGTGTCTGTGGGTGTATCCTTCTGGAGAAATGTCCCTAGGAGTTTATCCACTCCCAGCCATTCTGCTGCTGGAGAGGTCATTACTTATGGCCCTGCCCTTCCTTCTTTCCCTACCTCTTCTTACCACCTTCTCCACTACAGGCCCTGGTGCTGAAGAAAGAACTGTTTTTATGTTTCTGAGTTGTTCATTAGTTTGGTGGGGTTTTTTGTAAGAACCTGTGTTCCTTGTCAGTGTTAGCTAACAGGATGGAAATCTGGGGGGCACAAGGGAAGCTCTCAGCCAGGACAGCAGGTAAAGGATCACTCCAAGGGTCCTCGCATAGTTTATAACTTGATAGAAGCTTTGCTTTCATCAATACTCCATGTTATTAATGCCAGAGAAGGAATTAATGAGAAACTGTCTATGAAGTCATGTTTAATTTGTCCTGCTGTGGAAAGCTGTTTTCTGGAGAGCATTAGTCATTCTTACATCCCCCTTGGTAGAGTAAGCGTTGAGTAACGTGTTCGTGTTTTGCGGGAGCATTTTGAAGTCCAGCAGTAGCCACAGTGCTGTTTGGCAAGCGTTGGGGATGCTCTTTGCCATGTCACGGCTGGTGAGCAAGCCCTGAGATTAACGTGATTGAATGACTGTTTTAATTTCAGCCCTGATGGAGCAAAATTAGTTACAATGATATGTGTGTGTTGAATAAAATTGTAGTTTTATTAGCTATAATTGCTGAAGAAGACTTTTTAAAGCCTTGACTGCTGGGGGGAAAAATTGCTAGCACTGGAATTTGTGCTTGCACAGTATGGCATTGATTGTTATCGTGGTGCATAAGCTGTCAGCCCGCGGTCGGGAAGTTGTCACCACGGCACACTGGGGAGGGCTCAGCCAGGGAGAGCTCACCCTGTGCCTCCAGCACCC
The DNA here is from genome assembly GCA_013396875.1 of Vireo altiloquus. Lineage (NCBI taxonomy): Eukaryota > Metazoa > Chordata > Aves > Passeriformes > Vireonidae > Vireo > Vireo altiloquus. The sequence continues at coordinate 965,394 of VZRF01004997.1, forward strand.
CGGGGAGCATGACCCACATGGTGCCTGGTCTGGGGAGGAGGTGAATCCCTCAGCAGCTGGGAGCTGGGGCTACCTGGGGAAGCTGGAGCAGCACTCCCAGCACAGAGGTCCCTGCTTCGCTCCCTGGAGCATTGGTCGGGATGGGACCAGCGTGGTGGGATGGTGGTGGAGGGACCAGCCACGCTCTGGTTTGGGTCTGGTGTGGTCATCCGTGCTGGGACACTGCTGAAGAAACCTGGGTGATGGTCAGGGGGGCTTGAGGAAGCCTTTGGGCAGGAGACAGAGCTGTGCTGGGAGGAGGGGAGTGTGTGTGACAGAAAGAGGGGGAATAATTTGTTTCTTTGTTTAATTCTGGTGTAATCAAGCCCAGAGGCCTGGTGTGGGGGAGGCATTTCAAACTGTCTGCCGTGCAATAGGCATTTGTCTTAATTTATGTGGGGGGAGGTTGTAAATCTGCAGGAGCGCGTTGCCGACGCTTGGATTTCACATGCGCATTTAAAATAACAGCACCTGACAGTTCACTGGCAGCTAAGAGGTTTTTCTGCTTCAGAAAACAAAATATTGGAGGAGTTGTGCAGTGTGGATAAATAATTTGAGGAATTAGACCAGAATATCCAGCACACCTTTCTTGGGAGAGCAGAAGAGGCACCTCGTAGAGGAACGTTGGCTTCACAGGGAGTGTCCCTGGGCCCCTCGGGTCTGTGTCCATGCATTGAGCGACAGGATGAGGCTCAAAGTTTTCCAGAAAAAACACTGGTTTGGTCCTTCCACTTTCGGTGGCAGCACCATCCTACAGATTCTCCTGGAACTGCTGCTGGGTTTTGCAGGGCACTCAGACTTTTGGTTACAGTGTGACTATGGACTGTGCTGGGTCTGATCAGCTCCTGTTGCCTCGTGGAAAAGAGGAGTTGAAAATCCCAAAGAGGAAAGTAGGAGGAATGACTGGAGAGTGCCGTGTGTTCTTGTGCCCGGCTAGATCACTTGCATTAAATTCAGAGCTTTTCTGAGTACAATTAATAGTCATTTTATTTAGGTCACCCTGGTTTTGTTGCTTTAAATGTATGCCTCCATTAAAGTGGAAGAAAATCAAATACATTTATCTCCGTGGAGCCTTTTGTGAACTGGTTGGGCATATTTTAAATAACCCTGGGAACTGTTAGGATTATTAAAGCCTTTGGCTCCTCCAGGTTTTTTTTCTTTCCTCCTATTCTCCCCTATTCCTCCTTCCAGGCAGTGAGTAATGAAGTGGTAGAGCCCTTCCTTTTCTCAGAGCCCCAAGTGGATTGGAAAAAAAAAGAAGTTAAATAAACTGAAGCCCATTAGTTAGGCTTTATGTAAGAAACTGGGTCTGCATTTGCTGGATGGATGGGCTGTGCTGGGACAGAGGAGTCTGGGGGCCTTAAGTGTCCATTTGTAACTGGTGTTCACTGGCACATCTTTGTTTTCTTCTTTTTTTTAGTTACCCTAAGTCCTAAGACTGTTCATTTTGCAGCTCTCACTTGATGCTCAGAATGAATCCAGATTAATCAGCTCCTTTAAGCCTCCATATGGAGCCATACTCCATCTGAGAGAGACTGGGGCTTTGGTGGAGGTGGCTCAGCCATGCAGGGCTGCGCTGGGGACTGAGGGTCCAGCAGGGAGCATGTGGTGGCTGATGGCCAAGCCTTGCAGGTGACAATTCCATCCTCCAGTCCTGCTTCTAATCCTGGAAAAATCTTCCTTTGTCTCTTGTATGCAAAGTGTGAGCTGCATGTTTTGTGCTGAAACCTGGAAAACTTGCAGTTGAGCATCTTTAAAACGCTGGGCGAGCAAAGGGCTGGAGGAGGGGGTTAACTTGGGCAGTCACAGCCCCTGAATGTACTTGAGTTTTCAGCTGTGGGTTGGTTTTTTTTCCCTTCCCCTGAAATAGGGATCAATTTGCTTACTACAGGGTTTACTGCCGGTTACCTTGACTGCGTCCCTTATTTCTCCTTGATGAAAACTTGAACAAGCCGCTTGTGTTTGCTTCACAGAGAACCGTGAGAAACGGGCTGTGTGTGTGAGGCAGTGTGGTTTGCTCATTCTATTCAGCCCTTTGTATATTCAAATTCTTCTAGTTTGAGTTCTTGCTGTTCTGCCAGATTTCCATACCATTGATGGGTTTTCTGCATTAATAAGTTTCTCTCCCCCCTCCCTCCCATACCCTCGCCACCTTTTTGCAACTGGTGAAAAGTTTTTCTAAGCGCGCTGCCCTCTCCATATTGATTTTCTTCTCCTGCTTGTCTCACCAGCTCTTAGATGTTTTATTTTGCAAAGCGTTAATAGAATTTTCCTTTTGCCACTGCACTTTATCTATTCAGGAGGTTTCAAGAAGTCTCATTGTGTCACCAGACTATGGAGGAAAGAGGCTATTCTTCTGCCACAATGGCTGCCCTAAAAAATAACGCAGGGTGGGGTAAGCACAGAAAGGGCAGAGACGGAGATAAAATGTTCTGACCTTAGGAAAGAGAAAAGATAACCAATTAGACATTGTTGAAAGGGCACCAGCTGGCTCAAAGAACACCCCACTGATTATTTTTTCTTCAAGGCATACTTGGGCCACGTCTGAACTCAGCTGCAGAGACGCTCCCCCCGTGCAGGTTTCATATGTGGACTGTCAGGGCTGGCCCTTTTTCAGGAGCTGGTGCCCAGCAGATCCCAGCAGTCGGTGCTGTTGGAGGGGGGAAGCTCCCGCTCCAGGGTGCCTGTGCTCCTCGGGGCCCCAGGAAACCTCCCCCCTGGATTAGCCCCTGCAGCCTGCGCTTGTTACTGCTAATAGGGATTTATTTGCATGAAAAAGATCTCTGCCAAGATCATCATTCCAGCTTGGTACACGTGGCACAAAGCCCTGTTTGCCCAGAGGACTGGGGGGAGACCTGTTGGGTTGGACAGGTGGGAGAAGGGACGGGAACTGCAGAGCCCAGTGTGACCAGGGGCTGCACCCAGAGCCCCTCACCCCTCCACTGCTTGGTCTGGTGCCAGGACCAGCCCCTCCTCTGTCCCAGCAGCTCTTGGAGGAGCAGGATGAGGCTGCACAAGAGGTCCAGGGCGGTGGTGCTGCTGCCAGCAGTGGCTGAGACAGGGCCGTGCTGGAGTGAGAGCAGTCGTGTTGTGCCTCACCTGACATCTGCTCTCCCCCTAACCTACACAGCAGCCTTCTTGAAGTCCCCAGTAACGTCCTTGCAGGAGGAGGTGTCATTTTGGCAGGACAGTGTGGGTCCAGCCTCGAGAGCCTCCACACAGGGTGAGGGGACAGGGGACCTCCTTGGGCTGTGGGTTTGTGCTCCTGGGCATCCAAGAGCTCTCCAGGCTCTGGGATGGGGTTGGAGGCAGAAAAGTTCCGTATGAAACCTTTAGCAGCAGGGATTGAGTGGAGACAGAGGGTGGCTGGTGCGGGTTCCGAGGAGGCAGCGGGAGCTGCGATGCCCCAGGAAACAGCAGCAGGTGCAATGTGTAATTTTTGGTTCTGGTGAGGCCAAGACCTGCGAGAATGAAAAATAAAGATTGCTGAGCAAACATAACCCTGGAGCAGAGATAAGCAGTGTGCAGGGTGAAAGGCAGCCTGGTCCTTATCTGCCTCCTGGTATTGCTCATCCTGGTGAGTTTTCCCCCTTGGAGGGAAGACAGACAGCACGACAAACGGCTCCGTGCTTAATGCAGTTTGGGTTTTTCAGTGCATCAGCATCTTTAGGCCTCAGCCAAGATGGGTATCAGGAGACCTGCAGTTCTGCACCGTCTCAGGCCATTGCTAGCACTTTCTGCAAACCATTTTGACTAAAAAAGTTAAGAACAACTTGAGCAGAGATAGGTTTTCAGATGAATTTTAGACATCATGTAAAGTTTTGCTGCACTATTTTTTTTTATTATCTGGAACACACTTCAGTCCCTCAGAACCTCAGGAGGCTCAAGCTGTGTTTTCACCACCTTCCCAAACTCTTTCTGCCCAGCCAAGGCTGAGATGGTAATTTTTCACAGACACAGGCTGGATGTCTGTCTGCTGTCTAAGAGGACATTTGAGGGGACAGAGGGACCTTTGGTGGCACTGTGTGACGTGAGGAGAACATGTAACTGCATTGTAAATCACTCAGCTAAAACAAATGATTTATAGAAAGCCAGAATACAAGCACAAGGAAGTACAGAAAAATTACCAGTGGAAAAAAAAATCCAAAAACCTCAAACAAACAAAAAATACCAAAGCCACACCCCAGCCAAGCAGCGGAGTCCTTTAGAGGATAAAACCTTTTATTTAAAGTTCTTCCTTCCTGCAACACCTTCTGCAATTCAGTGTTTGAGGTTTTCATCATCCCTGAGGTTACAACAGGGAATTTCAAGTCTGTAATTTCATCTCAGAGCTCGCCCGGGACGTGTCCTGTGGCACACGGGACCCACCTGCCCCCACTCCTGCAGCCTCAGAGCACCAGCCCAAGGTGTGATAATGCTGGGAAATCAACCCCAGCACAGCATCCTTGTGCAATAAGTGCAAAATTTTAGGTGTGGCTGCACAGATTAAATGGAGGTGGAATAAATCATGCAAATCCTAATGAAAGTTGAAAGCAATGTGGTTGCACTTCAATACGTTTCATCAGTCATCTCTCTTCTGAAGTGGAAATGCTGAGCCTGATGCGAATTAAACTTTCTCCTTCCTCCCGCTTCCCTCTTTCCTCCAGCTTTTCAAAAGCCCTTTTGAAAACCTCTGAATACCTTTCTTGGCTGACCAGATTTTACCCTGCTCATACCTCTTTTAACCTAATTCTCAGCCAAGACAGTGACTCTAATTTGGAGAAGTCACAGGCTTGATTTGCATCCATAGTTCCTCCCTTGGCCCTTCCTTGTCTCCCCGGAAAAGGGAGATGAGGCACAGCCAGGAATCAATGTGAAATGGAAGAGCTGCTGAGATATTTGGCTGTTCAGGACCAACACTTCCAGTGGTCACTTTTCTGCTTCAGGATCAGATGTCAGCCAGGGCAGGGAGGGGGAAAGCAACAGGTTTCCAAAATGAGGCACTGCCTCTGGCCAAATCCAAGGAGTTCTGCTCCATCCAGGCTGCTCTTCCCTGGTGTGTGTGGTGTGTTCGAGTTGCCAGCATGTGTTAAAGCACAACTTTCCCCTCTTTGTCTTGCAGGTAGAGGATGCCATGCTAATGTTTGACAAGACGACCAACAGGCATAGAGGTAAGAGGGGTTGGGAGCTCTGACCTGGCAGTGCATGGCAGCTACTGCATGGGGGACCAAAAACGAGATTCAGTGTGATGAACTGGTGGCCAAATCCGTGGTGCCAAATCCCTCTGTCCTGCAGGTAGCAGAGGAGGGGCTGGTTGGCATGGAATGCTGCCACACACGTGGATTTTCTTGTTAGAAGTGACTTTCCTGGTCAGTCGAATGACCTTAGTTTGGGAGGACCAATGTCAGGCTCCCTGGAGAGGGTAAATCCCGTGGAGCTGGATGTGCTGAGGCTGCCAGGAAGCAGCGGGTTTGTACCGAGATGGCTGGCATTAGTTAAGCTGGGCATAAGGCCAGTTAAGCTGAAACACCAGGAAATGAAGGTGCTAAAGCCATCCACTGGGATTGAAGTGTGCTGGAGTTCTGAAGCTGAGTGAGGGCTGCTCGTCCTCCAGTGGTGGTGGCTCTGAACAAGCAGGATCTCCAGAGCAGGAATTTCCCTGCACGTATTTCAGGAGAAAGACGAGGTTTCATCATTCCTTGTACAGCTCTGTGAGAAGGAGCTGTACAGAAGGAGGGTTGTTTTCTCTATTATGGCCATTCTTTCCAGGGGAAATAAACGATGCTGCTGTGTCTCTCGGAGAGCTGTTCCCTTTCCCTCTGCATTCCGGAGCTCTGGCAGCACTGCATTCTGCTGGGAGCAGCCGACAGGAGCTGCCCTGGGGACAGACCTCAAGGCCCAGCTCCTGCCCTCCGCTGGAGATGGGTTTTGGGCCGTGGTGCTGGGAGGCAGCGTATGGCTCCTGCCCCCGTGCGACAGCGCGGGCTCGGCGCCGGGGCTGCTGCTGGCTCCAGCCCCTGCCTTGATCTGCTTGTTGTCTCAGGCACGGAGGTGGCAGCTGCTCTAAGTGGTCTGGGGAGGCTGCCAGGGAGCGGGAAGGAGCCTCTGCCCATCCAGGATGGGAGCCCCAGGAAGGGGAGAAGGGGGCAGCCGCCTCCCCTCACCTCCATCTCCGCACAGGGTCAGCAGAGCTGACCCCGGCGCTCTGAACCCTCACTGCTCTGATGTTTGCTGTAACAAGAAACTCGGTGTGAGCAGATGGCTGGGTGAGTCAGGCGAGCCTCCGGGATAGCATTCCCTCCCTCTCCCTCCAGCAGCTCCCTCCCAGGCACTGATTCCGAAGTCAGGGATCGTAGTACCCTGGAAAGTTCAGCAGTGAGCAGAATTGCTCAGCAAGATCTGCTCCTCGGAGCCGGGGAGGGTGTGTGAACAGCCAGTGCCCATCCATTTGTAACAGGGACCTGTTCAAAGCTCTTACTTAGGTTGAAAAGTTCAACCCCTGTCAACTTCCTTTTATATCCAGGGAATTTTCCACGCTTCTCCACGCAATCACCCTTGAACAGGCCATAAATACTCTTCTCATTCAGGATCTTGGCACGTTGTTTGTTCCATTTAAAAGCTGCCTGATGTGGAGCTTTGGTGCTGGGCACAAGGGCCCCATGGGTCTGGGGGCAAGGAGAACTGGGGGGCTCCGATCCCAGCAAGGCATGAACTCAGCAGGTTTGGCCTCTGGGACAGATGGGAGGTAGTTTCCATTTGCTGAAAAGTCCCAAATCCTGGTGCTTGGTCCCCACCTGGCTGTGCCTGCAGTGAGCTCTATTCCTGCCCAGCAAGCTCACTGTGGTCTCAGCACCTCGTGCCTGCTCTGCTGCCAGGGTGGGCAGGGGGTTCTGCAGAGACATTAAAGTAGAGCAGTGGTGTGTGAGCCCTTCCTGTGCTTTCTGCAGGATGCTTGTCTGATATTCCTCAAGGTGACTCCTGCTCTGTCCCCACCGGTGGCTCTGTGCTGCTGTAAGCACTTCCCAAGGCGGGAGGGCACAGCAGTGTTGGTGTCTGTGCTCTGCTAGTGCTGAGCTCTGCTCTAGCAGCCCTGGTTCAGCGTTTCTGTGCTCTTTGGGGAGGCTGCAGCAGCGTGCCAGGGAGCCTGCAGGTTTGAACCTGGGTAATGAGCCCTGCTGGATGGATTCCTTGTCCAAAAGTGTCTTTCCACTGACTTACCAAGAGTAAAGGTCTGGGTGAACCTTACTTGCCATGAAACCTTTTGGGTTTTCCACAAAGGGCTTTTTCCCCACTGTGTGTGTTGAAGATGAGAGGCAACAGGTCATCCTCTTTTTTCCCCCTGGGAATTCTGTGAATTTATTTCATTGGCTAATTTTTTTAATAGCTTGTTTTTCCTGCTTGCAAGCCATGACATTTTGCTCTGCATTAGCATCCCAGTGTAAGTTCCTGGATGAGATATAAGTGGGGAGGAACTAAGAGCCCCAAAGGACCAAAAGCAGGCTCCAAATGCCAGTGTGACGTTACCCCACAACCTCCCCTGTGCTCCTCGGAGTCAGGCTCTGCACCCAGCTCTGTCTCTGGGGACAGGGTGGGCTGGCAAAGAAGGGAGTTCTCTGGCACCCCAGGAGAGTGAGCTCTGTTTGGGAGGCTGTGTCCCAGGGAACAGGATTACCCATTGCTGGCTGAAGGACAATGCTGCTGCTTTGCTGGGCTTAGCCCAAATTCCTGCGAGTGGGGAAGCATGGACGGTGCCGAGGAGCTGCACAGCTGCCGAAGGACAGAGGGGCTGAGCTCCGGGGCCTTACCCCTGCCAAGTACAGATGGAAGGAAAAATCAAGTGTAAAAGGCAGAGTAAGAGTCCTCTTCGTCTTCACACTTGAATTTATCCAGCCTTCCGTGGCATTTTTTCCTGCTCTGTACAGGTAGCTATGCTAATCAGCCTAATGAACTGGCTCAGGGCTGTGGTGATGAAGTGAGTTCTGCTGCCTCGACCGCCGATAAAATCACCCCAGATTTTACAAATTGTGACGCTCTGATTGTGGTGGAAGCATGTTTAAAATGCCGTAGTGTGCAGCAACAATGTTAATGGCAATTCTTAAAACCACTTGTGGGTTGCAATCTGTATCTTCAAATTAGCCACGGGAAAGAGAAATGGCAGATAAAATATCCGCTGTGGTTTACTGTCGTTAGTCTATGCCTGGAATAATCATCGTGGGCACGGAAAGGGAAAAGGATTAAAATTCACTCCCTACTGCTAGAAGGCAAGATAAATTTCCTTGCAAGCAAATAGAGAGGATTTGTTGACATAATTCTGGCACGTGTGTGTTGCTCCTGTGTGTGTGTTCGGGGAGTGTGTAACTCACCTGCACCAGCACTCCTTGGTGGAAATGCAGAGATTGAACCAGGCAGAGGAAGAGGGATTTTCAAAACTGCTCACCATGGCTTGAAAACCCCACCCAAAACAAAACTTCATGCCTGGCATGGAGCACTTCACCTGTGTGGTGTGCTTGATCTTGGAGGTCTTTTCCAACCTTAATGATTCTATGATTCTATAACCTTAAAAATGCCATCAGGCCAGTCATGCTGTGCCTCTGCTGGAGTATTTTAATGTCCAGCTATTCCTGGGTGTTCTCTAAGGAAAACAAGACTCAGCTCTTGCATTTCATGCTGATCTGTTTAGCTGTATTAAAGGCAGGCTGCAAAATCTGAGAGTTGGAGTAGTTAGTTTTTGGAGTATTGTAGGCAAGACAGTCCCTAGAATCACTGGGATGTCTCCTTCCGAGGGTTCTCCTGGCTGTGACAGTGGACACTTAGAGAACCAGCACTTGATAAACAAATATCCCTGGGTCAGCTTGTTTAGGTGCCATTTCTTTTTGGAAAGAAAGTGTTGGTGATTCTCTATTTCTGTACTGCTGCATTTCTGCACTCCTCTAAAACCAGACACAAAAGTTCTCCCAGCATTCTGGCAGATCACTTCTGTCACTTTCTTCCCTGCCTAAAATTTCATAGAGCTGAAAATTACTGGGTCAATCTTGAAAGGATTCAGTAATTGGAAAGAAAGGAAAAAAAAAGAGGGTGGTGTTATTTTGTTACCCTTGCAAAGTGCAGATAAAATCTGGAGTTCAGCATTAGTTATTGATCTTTGGGGGTGGAGGGAGGCTGGCAGGATGATGATGTCCTTCTAACTTCATTATGGAGAGGAGCTCCAGGAAGCATTTCAGTGTGCTGGGGTGGGGGCCGTGCCCTTGGGCTCTGCCGTGCCGGGCGATCCCGATCCCGCAGCCAGGGGGGTTGTTGTTTCCAGCAAAGCTGAGGAAATGCACCGGCCACGGCAGGCTGCCTGAGGAGGAGGAAGGAAGGGACAGTTAGATCAGTCGAGGGGTGCAAGAGTGGCCTGTTCTGAGCTGATCCCAGCATGAGGTAGAGATAAGCCAGGAGAAGGGGGTACAGTGCTTCAGTATCTCAGTGGGTGCTCTTGGTCCCAGCCCCGGGTGATCCCTGCCCAGCCTCTGCTCGTTCCATGGGTGCCTGCAGCCTTCAGCCACCCCAGTAGCTGTGCAGGACCTGCATCACAACAGCCCCACGTCTTGGGCTCGCACAAAGCCTAAGGTGTTGAGTGACTGAATCCCCCAAGCTGTAATTGTGGGTATTGACTGTAATACTATATGTTTTTCAAAGCCGTCCAGCCCCCAGAGTTATTTTCATATCAATTAACCCTCTTACACAGTTAAGGATGGCAGCAGAGAGAGGAGGGAAGTGACAGCGTGGGGTTTGGACTCCTTTAATCTTAAAACTAAACAAAATTAACGGGAGGCAGGCTGTCTGTGGGGCACAGACAACATCCTAGTGTTAGGGGTTAAAACATCTCCAGAGACAGACGCCGATTGCGGCACAGCTCTGTGGTCCTTTGGGCTTTCACAGTGGGTGCAGAGTTCTCCCTGTGTCCCCTGCTGCAAGGAGGGTGCCCAGGCAGGGGCAGGGTGGCACCTGGGTGTGTCTGGGGCGGGGTGATGTCTGAGCCCCCCCCTGGCTCCCAGGCCCTTGCAGGGGGTGCTCACCGTGCCTGAGCGGGGCACCAGGAGGCTGCTGGCACCCACGCGTGGCATTGTGGGCACTGCTGTGCCCGAGGCTGATCTAAACCCACAGAACTCGGACAGAAAGGTTGGTGCCCCTCATGCCACCAGAACCACACCCCAGAGCACAGGGGCTCCCCCATCCTTCCCACGGAGGAGGGAGGTGAGGGTCGAGCTTTAGGTCTGTTCCATGTCCATCCAGCAGATTTCAGTGCATGAAAGCAATTGTCCAGGTGGAAGCATTTGGCATAATGGTTGTGTTTATTGGGAGAGACAGGAGTGGTGCTGTTACAGGGATATCGGCTGTGCCTCGGCGAAGGAGGAGGCTTTTCCGAGGAGAAAAATAGCCTTTTGTGTTCTGTCTGCCTGCCAAAACCTCAGTTCTGGAGCTGATCTCTGAAGTTATAATTGACATTTTTATAGATGAGATATAAATATAATTAAGTCACTGCAATTATTTGTTTATCGCCATCTCCCTCAAGTCAGGCAAGGTCATGTGCATTTAAAAATACGTCCCCAGGCAGTTTTGAGAAAAGAGTAGTTAAAAAATATAGAAATAATTGCCTAATTTAGTCATTTTCAGTGTAGCTTTTCTTGGCAGCAGCCTGGCTATAGCACCGAGTATCCTTAGAACTGCTCGGAGGGAGCCTTCCCTCAGCTCACAGATTGTGCTTTTTAGGAGGATGGGGCTGAGGGAGAGTTTGACCCACAGATTTGGGGAAAGCATCCATAGACACGGTGATGGTGTTTTTTTAAAACATAAAGTGCTTCAAGGGCTTTGGATGAAAAGTGTGACATAAGCTATAAATGGAGGCAGTGTTATTGTTATTGCTTTCCGAGATGAGACGGGCTTTTATTCCCCTGTCAGCTGTATCACTTCATAAATGGGACTCCAGAGAGTCCGGTTGTTTGCGGGAAGCGCTGGCTCCACACCGTTCCCTCCCCGTGAAATCCAGCCCAGGGACCTGGGGCTGGCAACGGAGAGATTTAACCCTTGCTGATGGGGCTGAGGAGTGTTTTATCTTCTCCAGAGGATCAGGGGAGCAGTAGCTGCACACAGGGGGTTTGGAGCGATTTTTAAGCAAATACTTGCTTCTAAACTTCGCGTGAGGGCTGCGAAGATTCATTAGTTAATATTATTTACCATTTACACACCTATCAGTGAGCACCATCAGTCACACCTGTCTGTTTGGATTGCAGCAGTGACATGTGCCATGTTAATATTTTATATGTGTGTGTTTTTAATATTACATCCCTGCTTATAAATATTCATTTCTTAAACACATTAACGGCTGCAGCGCTGCGGAGCAGCACTGACACCTCTGCTCCGTGTCACCAGTTCTCCTCCAGGCTGGGGCATCCAAGGTGGGAGCTGGGATGGCAGCAGCATGAGGAGAGCTGCTCTGCTCTCGGGGCTGGGGGCTGCTTCCCAAGTTTCCCATTTGGCATCAGTTTGTCCCCCTCGGGCTCTCCTCAGGTGATGGGGACTGTGAGTGTCCCCCTGGGGCAGGGTGACAGCTGTTCTGGGGCAGTGCCATGCCCGTGGCTCGCCCAGCTCTGCCCTGCTCTGTCCTGCTCCCCGCTTTGGTGTTAATAAACACAAAACAAAAAGGAAAAGCTGCCAATTCTTGGATCCATCTCCCTTGTCTTTTAATTTCCTGGCCGGTGCCGATGGCTGCTGCGTCGGGGCAGCTGACGTGAAGTGTAAAAATAAACAGTGAGGCCGGTGTGAGCCCCGCGTCCCAGCGGGCTCCGGCTCCAAACAGCAAATCAGGCTCCTGGCCACGCTCTGCCAGGCGATTATGGAACGTCTCGGGTGGTTACAGTCATCCTGCCCCTGGCCTCGCGCTGGATAATGCCACCTGAGGCTTGGAATAATTGCCCGGCTCTGTACTGTCTGTCAGACCTTATTGCTTAATTTTATACCCGTGATGAAAGTTCCGTCCAGAGGACGAGGGGGAGCGAGCAGCTGCTCTGGCCGGGGTGCACCCGAGGAAGAGATGTCCTGGATGCTTTCTCTGACGAAGGGGAGAGGCTCCACTTGCAGCAGCGCTCAGGAAAGGGGCTGGCAGGTTTATTTTCTTGTTTAGCAGACAAACTGCAATAGTAATACTAATTAGGAAAAAAAATCTCTCCAACCTCCGGTATCAGAGACTTTACATTAAATACCAGCTTAAAAGCACATTGTAAAGGACAGGCAGGTTGTAAACTCATTTGTATCTTGTCTTCATGGCCAGCACAGGTGAGGAAATCACTTAATTCCCTGTGCCCAGAAGGAGAGCCCTATGCAGCCTGACCTTTCTGACCTGGATTTGTCCAGCATCCTTTCAATCAGCCCTTGTGCAAGCTGAGGAGATGGTGGCTGAAGGGCTCAGTCCCCAGTGCTCACCCTCCCCAGGATGGAAGAGCTCAGGAAGGAGCCTCTGAGCCAGAGTGCACAACTGTAGGGAAACACAGCATCTTCTGTGGCACCTGTGCACAGGAGATCTTAAACAGCTTTTCAAATATCAGTTGAGTTTTCTGGGGTTCAGTAAAGGATGGTTTTGCAGATCTGAGGCTGATATCCTGATGCCCCAGAAAGTAGAGGCACAGAGATGGGAGAGGGCAGTGCTGCTCTTGGAGATGTCTGTGGTGTCCAGGGCAGGACCACACCCAGGAATGAGGCATTTCCTTCCCATGGAACTATTGTTCATGGCCTCTGTCTTGAAGAGAAAAATCATCATTCACTTAGTCCTGAAGTGCATCTATAACGATGCAGCTAAACCACAGTTGTACTGGAGAGGGCAGAGGAAATCAGCAGAGCTGCTCTGGTCTCTGCGAGGTTCTTCTGGAAACACGAGGTGAGTGTTGTGCAAATATTGCAGAAGTTTTCTAAATGATGATTGTGGTTCTGTCACACTTGCAGGGGGTGAGCTTGTGTCAGAGACACCACGTCGTGTGCCCGGCTGAGGCTGCCTTGAGGAGTGAGGTCATTTAATACGAGCTCAGTTTGCCTTCTCACTGTCACTGCCGAGCAGCCAGCTTGAGTGACAGAGAAATTAGCACAAATCCTGATGATCTCTGAGCAGAAAGAAACCCTAAAAGCCACAAATAAGTTTTTGCTTATGAATCTACCCAGCTGACGAAACCCAACCCCTTTTGGTTCCTGAATGCAGGAGCCAAGTGATTAGCAGGGAGCACTCTGAGCCTTGTGGGACTGTTAGGAAATGTTAATTGAGGAAAGGCCAGAAACGGGAGGAGAACAAAATGCAACATTTCCATAGACAGGCAGCCTGCGTACAACAGGCAGAATTAAAATCAGCGTGGTGACCTTGAGAGAACAGGCAGCTCCTCGCAGCGTGCCCAAAAATGTGATGTGAAATTGGGGAGAGGCTGCCTCTCGCTCCCTGGTGAGCTGGCTCCTGCTCCCAGGGGATCTCAGACTGGGCGAGTCCTCTCCACCGTGCACGGAGGAAGCTTTTGTTTTTCACAGACCCGTGCTTTCTGTAGGTTGGGTTTGGTGATGAGTCCTTTGGAGCCCTTGCAGTGAAGGTGAGGAGGATGTTGCAGAGAAGGGTTGGTTTGTCACCCCGGGGTGAGCTGCCTCCGGCAGTTGCGTCCAGGCCCCGGGTGCTGCTGAAGCCTTTAATTGCACAAGGTCGTTGCCATATATAAAAGCCTCCTGGTGATCTGTCTAAGCAGATAACACATCCCCTATCCCCTAAATCTTGAGATTCAGCAGAAACAGAGGTTACACAGATAATGCTGGTAACGAAGCTTCTGCCCCTGAGCCTCCATCAGAGCAGGCTCCGCCACTTGTTCTCCTCATCCTCACATCCCTGGATGTGGCTCTGTTTCTGGTTGTTTAAAGTGTTGGGAATTCGGGGGGGATGCTGATCCGAGCTGTAGGTGCACCTGTGCAGGTACCTGAACATATGCTCAAGTGTGTGTCCCTCCCAGGGGAGCAGCAATTGCTCCCGGGGTTGTTTTTGCAAGGCAGAAGCTCCGAGTGACTCTGCTGCCAGAGGAGGGCTTGTCAGGGGAGTGGAAATGGAAGATTTCTTTAATTAGTTTGATTAATATGTCCTGGCACAGAGTGATTTTGCTTATCCTGTGTGTTTTTTGTATATATAAGCTGAAGTAAGAACATCTGGCACTTTTTTCACTGGATCCGATAGAATAAGTTGAAAAACGACTTCTTTCAGAAAACTGCAGGTCGGCACATTTGGGTTGTGGGTTTTATCTTTTTAATTTATTGAGTGTTTTCTGGACCAGAAAACTACCTTCAACTAGAGTAGTAATTCACAGATTACTCCCCATTTTAAAACACCTTCCCAGTGCTAAGAGCTTCCTGAATTCTCCACTGTGGGAGGAGATAAGGAGTGAACAGATCTAGTACTGTTAATCCTCCTCAGCCCTCCCATGAGTGATTCCAAACCCCTTTTTAGCAGGAAATGGAGCCCTGCGTTGTCCCAGTGAATCCCAGGTCAGATGTGGGAATGGGAATGCTGAGCGTGGATCTGGGCTGGGTCTGTGGCTCACTCTTTGACCATTGAACCAGCTCTGTATTTACTCTCACTGGGAGCATTGCCAGCCCCAGTGTAAGTCAGATGGGAGTTGTGAGGTTGACTTCAGTCACAGCAGTGCCCTGATGATGGAGATCTTCCTTCTTACCTATTGCAGGACTCACACGTGAGCACACGTGTTCCACAGAGCACTGGAAATTAGGGCAGGATCCCTGGGGAGAAGCCTGGCAGGAGAATTTGCTTCGTTGTGGCAACAGAAATTCCCCCGTCAGCTCACAGGGAGTTTGGATGAGCGAAAATCACTTTAAATCTTGGCGGGGGCTCGGCTTTTGCCATTTCTGTTCCTGTTCTAGCAGCTCTATTCCTCTTCACCCTAAACCCAAGTGAAAATATTTGCTTTCGTGCTGCCTGGGTGCAATTGCAGGAAAACAAGAAAGTCAGGTTAAGGAAGTGTGGGGTTTGTTTCCCATTCTCCCACTCCTGGTGGTATCCCACGGGTTTTCCCCTGGCCCCTTGGCTTCATTCTGCTCCATCCTGACAGGGCAGGAGCACAGAGCCTGTTCCATACCTGCCCCTGTGGTTCAGGAGAGTTTGGGAGCAGCTGGAGGGTGGTGGGAGGTGGAGATGGGCTGCAAACCTGCCTGGCTGCCCGGGGAAGGAGCAGCTGCAGAGGGAAGATGGGAGCAGCTGTGGGTATGAAATTAGTCATTCTATGAAGAAATGGATTTGATAAATAATAAAACAGTGGTATTAACAACAGATGCTTTCCAGGTCAGATGACTTTGATAAAAGCACCCAACAGCCGTGGGTAATGGTATGAAAAATATGTATCTATATTTATAGATCTATTTATATGAAAAGGCATATAAATAAGTGTGTGTGTATATGCTCTCTGTAAATGTACCTGACATTTTATTTCTGGTTTAAAATGACAGTGGAAGTGTCGCTGCTCCCGTTCTTCACAGGCTTTGAGACTTGTCAAGAAAACCTGAAATTTGATCAATTCCCCCAACCTGGAGCTCCCTCCCCTCCTCTCCACAGCACAGGCTCCATTTGTTTTTACATTCATACCTTTTCATTATGATAACTGTTTTGATTTGTAAAATACTATGCCTTATACAATGTTTCCTTTATGATGATGTAGTGTGCTCTTCTTATCTTTCACCTTAAATCTTTGATAAGAGCATTTTAAAAATGAAATTGCTACCTGGCACCATTACACACTCCTGGCTGCCTGCCAGCAGAGACGGAGCTGCTGGAGGAGAGGAGAGGAGAGAGGCTCTGGAGAGCCTTCCTGAGGAGTGCAGGAGCTGGGGTGGGACGGAGGAGGCTGAGGAAGGGGAGGAAGCACGGCAGGACTGACCCCTGCCCTCACAGCCGGGTGCTCTGTGGGCATTGGGAACGCTGTGGGAGCACCACACCTCGGCCAGGGGTCAGTGCCCCACTCTGTGAACATTCCCCTCTCGTCCCTCCGTTCTGAATTCCATATCAATCCAGTGACTGTCCTCACAGCCACGCTGGGGGCAGAGGGAGCCCACAGGGGTCACTTTATTTTCTCCTCAAAGCTGTCACTCTGAACTTCGGGACTGTGATGTTTTGGTAGGGTAACCCAGCACTGCTGGAGCTTCCAGCACGTCCAAGTAATTGAAACGTTTTTGGATAACTGCTGGTTGTGCTGGAATGTGATTTATCAGGGGAGGCATCAGCAGCGGGAATATCAGTAAATAGAACTGTCTGACGTGGCAGGTCATTTTTATTTTAATGTGGTAGATTTAATGAACTCCGGTTGTTATAATTCATGACAGTGGTGGAAAGCATCCATCCCCTCATGATGACATTGAGTGCTGCTCTGTCCTTCGTTAGTGCTGTTATTATGGCTGGAGAACTCCTCTCTCTCCTTTACATTCCCAAAATACTAAGGGTTGGCTGATAATTTGTTGCCTTGTACAATCAGTACTATTAGCAGTAAACGTAGCCAAAAACTTCCCCAAGTGGTTCATGCATTATAAATTGTTATTATTTATTGAATCTCTCAAAGGGGCATTGGCCTGTGGTGTTGGGGATGTGTTTGTGGCCATTCCTGCCCTGACACCTCTCCAGGAGTTCGAGGGCTTGGAGAGTGTCGAGGTCAGAGCCAAGAGCAGCCCCCAGGTCTGCTCTCAGGTGATTTAATAGCATTTGTGTCCAGCCTAACCCAATCTATCTCACCTCGCTGTGAAGAAAAAAAATAATCCTGCATCAAAATTACTGCTTTTGGAACTGTCTTGTCTCTTTTGAGCAGGAACTGGAGACAACTAGACAAGCTTCAATGGAAGCGAATAAAGAAACGTTACTTTGTGAACACAATCTTCTGGTACCAGTCACTTCTCAACAGCCATTCAATCAAAATGCTAATGGCAAAGGCAACAAGGGAGCGAGGTTATTGTAATCCTAATTGATAGGCTGCAGGGATGGGGTTTGATAAGTGCTGTTGAAGAGATGTTTTTGAAATATGATTCCCTTTAATTACAATGATACTAATAAAAACTGAACAAATGATTTAATGATAGTTTTCTAGGTAACGGCCTGAAGATTTTTGTTACGGTTATTTTGGAAGTTAGTTGCTTTTTTTTTCTTTTTTAAACCAGAAATTATGAAAATCACCTCAAAAATAAAGCCGTAGTGGCAGGTAGTGACTTTATCTCGACTTGCGTGGCTACTTTGCATCAGAATTAATACTGTCACATCTGAAGCTCTTGAATAAGAAATCCAGTCATTTATTTATACAATAGACTTTGCTGAAAGCCCACAGTTGAAGCCACATTGCATGTAGGAATGCATTTAATATCTAATGCTTATAATAATTAGGATCAATTATGCCAGCGAGGATTTGAAAATACATTTTGAGGGAGGGGCTGAGGGGTATTCACGGGGGTTTTACAGCACATCAGGAGCAGGGGTGGGATCGTATGAATGGAGATCACTGGCATTCAGCAACGGGAAGCTCCAAACTTTGCCAGGGCAGCAGCGTTTTCCATGCCCCCGATGGGTGGGAGAGCTGTGCCAATACACCATGTTCTGTGACTTGCATCTTTCCTCTGGAAATAGGAACACAAAGAGAAAAGGGAGCTCTGTCACCGACAGGCAGCCTCTGTCTCAGATAATTTTTGATGATTTAATTGATAGCAAAACAAATAGTTTTTTGGGGGGTGTCTGTGTTTTGCTGTTGTTGGCATGTAAGGGCTCCTGGGACAGGGAGGATGCTCTCTCCTGCCTTTCAGTTTGTCAAGCTCTCTCTCAAAGATCTGCCAGAGAAGAAAGGGTAATTAATAGGCTTGAAGTCATTTCCGATGTGTCAGTATTTCTGCCTTGCTTCCAAGTGATAATGTTCGCTGGCTCGAGGCCTCCGGGGAGCCTTCCATCTTATTAACTTGTCTGGGAGAAACAGGGAGTGGGGACAGCTTGGGCCAGTGGGTGACATGAAATAAGGATTTGTGCTGCAGCGAGCTGTAAACACGGGGGCTAGTTGAGTAAAAAGTGGAAAGGAAAAAAAAAAAACCAAAGGAATAAAAATATATTAAAAAGGCCACTGGTCACAAGTGCAGCTGATGGAGGGGGGGATGTGCTTTATTTAGGGCAGCCTGTACTCAGTAGAGCTGGAGCTGATACTGTGCTGTGTCACCCATGGCCAACTTTGGCAGTACCAAAGCTGGGCCCTGGTTCTGTCTGGGTCCCTCCAAGTCTCCTGTGCTCCAGCGTGTGACCTCTGCTGCTGGCAGACGTCGTGTCAGGGGGCTGTGGTGGTGTTTTATTTTAACCAGAGTTCAGCATGGCGACGCGGGGCTGTCCCATGAGTTCGGTCCCAGCCACGGGTGGCTGTGGGGTGCTCGTGCTGAGGCACTGGGAAGGGACCTGTGTGCCAGCACACCCAGGGCTGGGCCCGTGTCCTCATCGCTCTGACTCCTTGCCAGCTCTGCTGGCAGTTCTTGCAGCGTTTGAGAGCTTCAGTGTTGGGCTGGGGACGCTGGGGTGTGCAGACGTCGAGCTTCTCGGAAGAGCCGCAGGGACTGAGTAATCCTCCATCCCCTACAGAGCCTGCCCGCGCACTGGCACTGGCACAACTGGTGGAGTTGGGCAGCACTGACAGGGTCCCTGGCGAGGGAGCAATGCTGTGCTTCGTGGTTGGAGTGTGGAGAGCAGGGAAAGACCACCTCTTACTCGATGTAGTTCAAAACTCGCTCTGTGGAGCTCCTCGAATCCTGCCCACTCTGTCAAGGGGAGAAATCGGTTGTAGATGGAGTCTGGTGTTTGGATGTGCTGGGTTCCCAGTTGCCTTTGGCTTCAGTAACGGCAGGAAGACAGGCTGGAAAGAGGGGCAGAGGGGTGAGGGCACTGTGAGGAGGAGGTGTCTGGGGCTGGTGTCGGTGCAGCTGAGCCCAACCCGGCCCTGCCCAGCGCCGCTGCGGCCGCCGGAGCTCTGACCTTCACGGCAGGAGTGCCCTTACGTAAGGACAGTGCTGCATCTACAATTTAACCTTCTTTGCTTTTCTTGGCTTGGTTTTAAGTTCTCCTCCACCGCACAAGCATGAGAGCAGCTTCGTGAGCCGTGCAGGAGGGACCCAGTGGGGACAGCGCCAGTCCCACCATGGACAAGCTGTTCCTTGGGACTGCTCCTTTGTGATGTTTTGAAGTAGCAAACCTTGGTGTTTTGGGTCACTGGGAAGGAACAGGATGTCTTTCACGTATTGACAGGTTTTTGTTCCTTCTCTTTCCTTTCCTGATCTCACTCCTGTTTGTCAAGCTCACTTCTCCTGCTCCAGAGAAGTTATTATTGCTAAACATCTCTGACAGCCTCTTGGCAAAGTGTGAGGTGGCCACAATGAAAAAAGCAAGGAAGCCACCTCAAAACTCTTCAGTGATTAAGCCTCTTAACTGGCAAGTTCTTCTCTTCCACTGCAGAGCATGTTTCTGCCCAATGGAGTTCCCCTTGCAAGCACTTATTAGAGAGGCTCTGGTATAATCTAATTAAAATTTGGTTTAATATTCTGTGAAAATGGAAACTGAATCCTCCCTGCTTGAAAGAATGACCATGCATGTATTAGTCCTCTGTTTTGTTGTTGTTGTTGTTGGCTTATTCAAATATTAACACTGCCTGCACGCTCAAAATGATGGTTTGTGTCCATTAACAGGGCTTAATTCCCAAATTTAATGATGAGTGATACACAGGAGTTGGTGAAAGCTGCTTGCTGGATGTTTTTATTATGTTTTTTATGCTAATGTTCCTTCCTGGAGGTAAATAAGAGGAGGGGATGCTGGGCAATATTATTACTGTGAAATTAAAATAAAGTCTCATTATTTGAGGATGGAATTTAGTGGCTGAAGGTTTACTCTTCATCTGCAGCTTCGTTCTGAATTCTTCCAGCTAATTACCTGCTGATTAGTTGAGGACAGGCATTGCTCACCTTGGCCTTGAGCATCAGGTTATCTCCTGGGCAGGGGGTTGGAGTGGATGTATTTGGTACACGTGAAGAAGGTACTGACCTCCAAAAAATAGGTAACGGCAACTTCCTGCATTTTTTTGGTCAGACTCAACTCTTCTTCAGGGAAAAGCTTTTTTGGGAGGAAAAAAAATACAGAATTTATTTTAAAAAAACACCCAAACCTTTTATTCTTGCATTGAAGATGGGAAAATTACCAGAATGTCAGAAAACTTTCAACTATCTGAATGTTTCCTTCCTTTTCCCCACCTGTCTTTCTGAACTTGATTTTAAATGTGGAAATATCTCTGTTCCTGATCTATTGAAAGTTCCCATCAGTGACCAGCAGAAAGTCTGCTCTCGTGTGTGTCTCGTGTGAGCAAAAGATAACTTTAAAAAGCACAGTTTTTATCTGGAAAGACCGGGGTGGGAGGCAGGAGCCACGGGGATGGATCACCAGAAACTTTCTCTGCATGGGGAGCAGGGATGGGAGGATCTGCCAGGAAAATGAGTCAGGAAAATCCCCTCAGAGCAGATGTGGGGATTGCGAAGCCTCTGAGTGGTGTCAAAGGCGCTTTCCCAACTCGAGCAGGGCAGCCAAAGGCAGCACACCCCTTCCCAGACCCTGCTCCCTCCTCCTCCTCAGGGACACGAGTGAGGCTGTGCCAGGCTGGGGGGACTGTAGCCAGTGATGGCACCTCGAGGAACAAGTGCAGAGTGTTTGGAAGGAGAGCTCTTATCCTTGAGAGTTTAAAGGGAAGGTGCTGAAGATCACAGCAAGGCTTGGTGGGGAGAGTGACCTGCCTGCACCTGGGCTCAGGTGGTGCTCCTGCCAGTGGGGTTTCTGCCGTGAAGCCCCTGGTTTGTAGTGTCCCCCCTGAGCCCTCACTGATGCTCTGCCCAGAGATGACCACTGAGCCCTTGGATTGACCAGACTGGGGGCGGCTCCTAGGATGAGGTGGGGTCTGGCTGGTTGGTGCTGACATCAGCTGGGGTGGATGAATGTTGAAATAAAATAGTGAACAGCTGGTTTCATACCAGTTCCCTCAGCTGATCAGAGATGATTTTGGAGCTTGCCATGAGCCAGAGCAGTGGCCGTGCAGGCACCTCTGGGGGCTGCATTATTCCCCAGTCCCTCTGCACTCGGTGACAAAGGATAGATCACCCGTCCTGGGAGAGATGGATGGAACGTGGTGTCAGGCGGGTGTCAGCCTCACCAGGCTGAAACCACAGTGACATCATGAAGCAGATCAAAACATTAAGTCTTTAAAACCATATGTTCCATGTGTCATATCACAAGAGCTTTATATCCCTGCTGATAACGATCAGCCGCGCGTTATCTCTGCTTCCTCGCCCGTACATTTCTTACAAGCTGATAAACTTTGAGCTGGATGAGAACCAAGTGTGCCACGTTGGTAACGTCTGGAGCGGGGCTGGAATAGCCTGCCCGGGGGCTGATAACAGGGTGATAACGGGGTGATAACGGGACCCGCTGTTCCAGACGGTTCTCAGCACCTCTGCTCCAGGTCCTCTGTCCTGGTGGTGAGCTCCGGGTGCTGCAGTGGTCCTGCCAGCCCTGCCCGTGCTGCACAGGTAGCCACTGTGGCCAGCAGAAATAGATAAATACCAGAGAGCGTTGGTGTTTCAGGAGCAGGATGCCTCGCTTCACTTGGCATTTTAATCTCTTCCAGCACTAGGAATAAGCACTTTTTTAGTGTGTGGTGATTTATTTTGTTAAAAACCAAAGCATTATTCATAATTATGCAGTTTTATGAGAGTATCCATAGCAGTGTTCTTCCTGTGGTTGGCTGAGGGAGCTGGAATAATATTTAAATAAGAGCCCTGGGGAAAGGACATGCTCACATTCGGTGCGGGGCTCAGCCTATTGAACTGGTGTATAATTACCTCTATTCAGCACCACTGCTCCAGTTATCAGCCGGCGTCAGGGGGAAGGCCAGCGCTTCAAAATGACACAGATTGTTAGAGAACATCAAACTTTTTAAATACAGTTAATGATCTCAGCTATAAATAGCCTGTTCCCGGTGACTGGCACCGAGGGTTTGTGCTGAGCTGCACGGCACCGTAGTTTGTTGGCTTTTCCTTTCTCCTTCCACAGATGCTGTAGGTCCTTCCACCCAAATGCTTTACAAACAGGGTAAATAGACCCTTTCTGGGTCGGGAGGTGAGGGTCCTGCCAAGCAGGAATTTGCCCGAGGTTGTGTGTGAGGTGGGAGTCTGGAGCTCCATCCTCTGGTCTCTTTGACTCCTGCCCGCCACCATGGACTGGAATGGGGATGGCTGCTCTGGGGCTCCCCACTGGATACATTCTGGGAACGGCCAAGCCTTAGTTTCATGGCAAGACAGGCAGCTTTTGTGTATGCCATGCCCCGAAATTATCTCTCTCCAGTTAAATACGACTGTAGGTTCGTGGAGGAGAGAGTTTGGAAATGGGGCTCTCTGAGTTTGGTGGCAGCTGCAGCCCAAGAGCTTGAAACAAGAAGGACTTGGTGCAAAGGAGCCCTTGTGCTGGCAGTGCCCTGCTCTGACCTGGTAAATCCCTGAGCAAGTGTAAATCTGCTGAGGGGAATTGTCTGCAGGAAGCCTGGCCGGCGCATTTCTCTGTGCTCGGGCTGCATCACGAGCAGTTCCTACTCCCTGGGAGTGCACAGATCCCTGTAGGTTGCTTTACCCTTTATAAAATGTGATTTGAACCAGCCAAGAAGTCTGAGAGTGGCACTTAAAAGCTCGGAGTGCCGCAGACACACTGAGAGGTCGCTGGAGGCAGCGTGTGAGGCTGGGTCAGGGCATCAGGCTGGGCTCGAGAGGGTTTCCAGTCAGCAATGCCACTGAATATCCCAGCAAAATAATGCCAAAACCCCCTGAAACCCTGAACTGACTCCTGAGCTCCAGCGCAGCGATGGAACGGGCGCGGTGAGACTCCAGCACAGCTTTGTTCTCCGGAGCCTGCAGGGACCACGGGAAAAGGTCATCGCACAAACACCGCTCCTCCGCGGAGAGCTCTTTGTCCGCTCTGAAAGCGGGGAAGCGAAGGGGATTCTCATGGAATGCCTCCCCCAACCATGCCCCACCTGCTCCCGATTCCAGCCCAGGCTCAGGGCAGGAGCCAGCCCGTGCTGGATCCGCAGCTTTGGCTGCTTTTCCGTGCCGTGGGTTTGCTCCCTGCGCGGGTGAGGACGGAGCTGGCGGCTGGGGATGAGCTCGGGGATGGAGCTGGAGGCCTGGGCACTGTGAGAACACCCCGGGGAATGCTCAGGGTGTGTAATTAGTTCCCTGTTTCCTCTGCCTGTGGCTGCTACTCCTGGTGCTTTTGTTTTTAAGGATAAAGATTTCAGTGTTTTCCCTGATGGTTTGAACAAAGGTTGAGCGTGGGGGGAAATCCATAAAACAATGTCACCAAAACACAGGGAGGAGAGGGAAGCTTTAATAAAGCTTTGCTGGGCCTGTGCACCTGGGAATTGGGCTGGGATGGATTCGATCAGGAAGGAGGCACCAGAGAAGGTCACCTCTGAAGGTGGCAGATGACAGAGCAGCGTGGCCACGCTTCTGGGGGAGCTCTGGCAGGAACCCATCTGTCCGTAGGTGTTTGTTCATCCCCTCCTTCGGCATCCTGGGCAGAGCTGAGTAGGGTGCTTGTGCTTGGGTGGGACAGGGGTGGATAGAGGGAGAAAATTTCAAGGGAACCATTCGCAGCAGGAAGTGACTTGGCTGTAGCTGTCACAGGAACTCAGAAGGCAGTAGTGAGGCACTCAGAGATGACAAATCATGGATTTTGGATGGCTCAGCAGAGAAAGCCCCTCTCTTTTTACCACATCCATCTGTGTGCATGGTCTTGAAAAGTGGCTGCAGGGGAAGGGAAGCACCTGCTGTACCTGAGGAGCTTTGGGAAGCCTATTTTAGATGTGATACTTTAAAATTCAGATGTCATTATTAGCAAAGGGCTCTGGGTTTTGTGCTTGTCTAAGCCTTGTTTTCCTTCTCCTTTCCCAGCAGATCCCTTTTACAGAGCTGCTCTGCTCTGTGTGGTCCCTATTAAAAGTTTCCTTTCCCAGGGTGATTCTGCTCCTTTGTTGCATCTGGTTCTTGAACACTTTTATACTATCAAACAGCAAAACTGCTTTTATTGATGCAGCAAAGAACAATGGGATTTCTCCAGCAGTGCTCCCAAAATACACTCGTGGCTTTTCTTTTTTTTTTTTTTTTATTGCTGGCTTCCAACAGTGGAAAAAATGATTAAGATCTGTTAGGTTTACTCTGGTCACTTCAATGGGAGATTGGTAATATCAACAAACGACTCCATAAATGGATTATCTCCTCTGCTCTGGCAGGGCTGAGGCGCTGTGCTGCTGCCCTGCCCGTGCTCCCTCGGCGAGACAGGCAGCTGGAAGAGCAGGAGCATCCTCAGTTTACAGAGGGCTGGGCAGAGCTGCAGCCCCGGGCTCGTGTGGGGTCACTGCAGGGAGCTGGGGTGGGCTGGACATGCAGTGGTCACTGCTCCCACAGGGCCCTCGCCCGCCCAGCCTGGACCACGCGCGACTCCCCCGAGTGCCCTCTCCGTCTGCGGGGAGAGGAACCTGCTCCTGGTGTGAGCTGAGCTTCCCAGAGCACCTCAGTGCTGTGTTTGGGTTGTCCATGTGCACAGGTGTTCAGGTGTATTGTGTGTCTGCTGTATTAAAAAAATAGGTGATGCCACGACAAAAATTCGATATGTGCATTTTAATGGCCACTGTCAGCCTTTGCCCCTGGACACATGTAAAATTTGATGAATCCTGACTATGTGGAGCTATTACTGTAGAAGTAAAGCTGTTTGCCCTGTTTCAGGGGAGGAGCGTGGAGCTTGGGATGGAAGCTGGGGCCAGGAGGATCTCTGGTGTTAATGAGGAGACACTGCCAGCTATGAGAGTGGATGGGGGTCTGAGCAACCTGCTCTAGTGGAAGGTGTTCCTGCCCATGGCAGGAGGTTGGAATGGGATGAGCTTTAAGGTCCCTCCCAGCCCAACCCATTCTGTGATTCTGTGTTACCTCACTTCACCTGTGGTCCTGGACAAAAATCAGACATCAAGCTTACATTAAAAAGGATGTTTTCCCCCACCTCCTGTACTTCTGTCAGAGCTTTCCTGGGAACACACCTGAGCAGTTTGAACTTTCTTCTTGTTCTCAGCCCATGCACACAGAGGAAAGCTGGGTCAGCGTTTGCAGGGATGTTTGAGGCTGTATCCCACACCCTCGGTGGTGGTGGGAGCTGCAGAGTGCTGGCCTCTCCGTGGTGGTGGGAGCTGGTTTCCAGGAATAGCTGAGCAAATACTTTGCTCTTTACATGTGTATCCAGAGAACAACTGGTGCGTGCATTCAAAGCATCTGTCCTGGCCAGGCTCTCTCTCTCACAGCAGTCTGCATTGTTTGCTTAGGCAAATACTGATACGGTGCGTGAGCAGCAGGGATGGAGTCCCAGCCAAGGATATTAATAATGTCCAGGAATGTTGTGTGCTGCCTGAAGTTTTAGCCCGGAGGGGTCATACTGCACAGCTCAAAGGGATTAGCTTAACCTGAGGCTAAGCTGCTCATTTTTGCTGGTATTTCCCTTGACCCTAGTCGATTATTTCAATTCCTTGAATAGTTTTTTGTTGTTTGGTGCCTGATTTGTTATTCCTTTGCATTGTGATACACAGAGTCAGTAGGGCAATGGAGAGTCCGTGCCCTTCTTCCCAGCCAGGGCTGGCAGTGCCTCGGGAGGCAGCCCAGGGAGGGTGAGGCCCATGCAGGCTGCAGAGCTGCAGGAGAGCATCACTGGGTTTTGATGCAGCAGCGTTTCACCTGGGTGAGGGATGCAAACCCAGCAGCTAAAGCACAGCGAGGAAAAACATTAATGAAGATGGGGGGCTTTCCGTGGGGGTGTGCCTGTAGAATGTGCCCCCTTGTTCACCTGGGCCTTGTGTTGGTGGCTCCCATGTCACGTCCCCACGACGATGCCGCGGCTGCACAGTCTCACGCTGGCTGTCCTGTTCCTCCCAGTGCAGCACCATTGGGGAGGGAGTGTCTGTGCTGGTTGGAGCCCCACGCTGGGTGCTCAGCCCGGGGCCTGCAGTGACAGCTGCCAGCAGCGTCACCGGCGCTGCTCTTGGAGCCTGCGGTGGAGCGTGGCCTTTCACCTGCCCATTTATCCTGGCTGGTGCTCGTGTGTTAACGAGAGAACAACACCTGCACGCTCCCAGCAAAGTGCCCTTCACTCTGCCTTCCGTGCTCTGCAGTTGGCAGGGAGGGCTCTGTAACCTCTGCTGGCAGCCGGGGAGCCGGGGGCCCTGTGTGATCTGGGGGGTGCTCCCCACCCCGCTGGATCTGTCCCCCCCAGCCCTGAGCTGTCGCTGCTGCAGCTGCTGCTGCAGGATCCAGGTAGGCAGGAGTCACCTTGAGTGCAGCCGTGCAGCTGCTGGGAACATCTCCCCCTGCGAAGTCAGTCCTGGAGATGCTTCATTTCTCTGGGGCTCCTTTTTTGTGCTCCTGCACCCCACAATCCGCAGCGCGGGAGTTAAATTTCGGCAGCACAAACAAGGGGAAGGTTCTGGGCTTGGCAGGTGCTCAGAGAGGAGCAGCAGCAGTGGCAGGTTTTGGCTTCGTTCCTCCACCACGGAGCTGTCTCGTGCTTCTTCTCTACTTGCTGAAATCGAGAAGAAATTCATCTTTGAAATCCCTTTTTAGTTTGGAGGGAGTGGTCGGCTCCAGGGGCACAGAGGCTCAGGGCTGTGGCTCACCGGGATGGGAGTGAGCCATGGCCCTGTCACCAACCAGAGGACACTAATTCACAGTGCCTTTTGATGGCAGCTTCTCTGTGACTGAGTCTGAAACTGGACCATTGCTGAGATGTGGCACAAATGGGCCTGGCACCCACAAATGCCCCACTGCAGGTAGGCACCCATCATCTCCCCTCTTTGTCACAGAAAAGAACTTCGGGCTCTTGCTTGCAGAAGAGACAACTCTGGGAACGAATGCACTTTTTAAATAATCTATTTCTATAATTGAAGGATTTCAGATTCCTTTTGTAAGAGCAAGCGCCTGCTTAAACATGGAGACAAATACAACCAATAATATGTACTTGAAATTTAATGCAGGCTAATTCATTTTGGCACAGTCCCAGATATGCTGATTAAATGGCCTGTGAAGTGCTACAATATCTTGATAATGTACATTCCACATTTGATTATATAATCAATTATGTTGCACCTAATAACATTTAAAATTAGTGAAAAAGCTGTGAGCAGATTGTATCAGGTGCAGAGTGGGTCTTGGGCAGCTTTAAAAAAACGTCTACCAGCGTACACTGCGAAGGAGCAGGAGTAGATGGATCTTCAAATACTGTTCTTCAGGAAACCAGAGACTTGATAAAATTTCTGTTAATTTAGTGATTTGATTTAGAATAAAATAAGGTGTCTGCAGCTCCCTTAGTTTGCTGCTGGCAAAGGGACTAATATTTTCTATCAAGAGGTGGCTTTGCACCACGTGTTTAGAACAGCCCCGGTGATGTTGGCAGTAACTCTGTGGTGGCTTTAGCCCCTGGGCCAGACCCAGAGCTCAGTGGGGTTTTCCTGCACCCACCAGTGGGAACCAGAGCTCCCCTTCACTGGCTCTCCCCTGCTTGGGGAACCTGAGTGTCCATTGCTGGGGACAACCAGTTCCTCCATGGTGTGTGACATTTTAACGTGCTGCTGATATCAGCTGCAGGCACTCACTGCTCCAGAGGGATTCCCCACCTGGGTGACAAGCACTGTGATGGGGAGCCCCGAGCTGGCACCTGGAAGCAGCCAGGATCATTTGGCAAATGATTGTCATTCCTTTTTGGGAAAGTGAGTGCTTTCTGGGTGACTGGCAATGGCAGGTTAGGGGGAGTTTGGCCAGGGTTTTATGGCCCTCCAATAGAAGAGGGTTGATGGGAAACAAATGTGTTATGGCCCCAGACAAGCTGTTGCTCCATTTTTTGTTCTGTCTAAAGCAGCACTATCAACCAGTTGGAATATAGGCTTGGAGTATCTCAGGGAGTAATCTAATTAGTATGAAGTCAATTCACTAGTTCCTTTTGTATCTCGTGATTAAATAAGTGGGAAAATGGCTTGAAAATTAGGTGCTAGAACAACCCAATTACATTTCTGTAGCTTTTTGTATTCAATTTCATAAACAATTTTGCTCTTCGCTGGTTAATCAGTGAATGCCTTTTTCCAGTTTGAAAAGCACTTTTGAAATTATAATGCAATTAAATTGTGTGTGGATGTTCTGGCATAGCGAGCGTGAGGGCTGGGGGCCTGGCAGCCAGCCACGCTCTACCTTGACAGTAATGAGTTCCTGAGCTGGCAGCTTGCTGGTGTCATTCATAATATTGTCCACGCCGGGATGCTGTGGGAGGCAGGCGGCTCTGCTCCCTCCTGGCCGGGGTGCGGTGCCGGATCCTGTCCCCTGGGCACGGATCCTCGGCAGAGCCGCTGCCTCGGCACTGGCACTGCCTCAGTGAGCACATCAGATGTGCCAACACCCACCAGAGTTTATCACAAAGTTGCAGAGCAGCTGCCTGTGTGCTTTGGGCTTTTCCTTTTTTTTTTGCTCCTTTTTTGTTTTTTTCTCTTCCTTGTACGAGCGTTTGCAGGACTGGAGATTGGCGAGGGATGTGGGGCGATGACAGGGACAAGTTGGAGAACATCTCAGTGTCTTGTTATCAGAGAATCACGGAATGATTTGGGATGGAAGGGACCTTCAAGCTCATCCAGCGGGAGTTTTTCAGTGCTTGCTATTTCTGCAGTATTTATCTTGTGTCCAGCCTGTTCGTAGAGAGTGGGAGCTAAATTCAGCCTCCTGGGGAAGGGTGACCAAGCCTGCGTGATCCCGGTCAGGATTTACGGCCGAACAGCACAAGGGGAGAGGCAGAAAGCTGTGTTAAGAGAAAAAGAAATAGTGTTGGAAGTAATGACTTGCTTGGCAGGTTTTAACAAGTTCAGTAATGGTATTAGGTGCCCTTGGCTCAAGATAGTAACCTCCTCTTAAATGATCATTACCTGGCTAATAAAGACCTCGGAGCGGGTCATTACAGCTTAATTTAGACGTAGCATCCTGTTTGGTTTGCACAGCGTGGCCATCTCTCAAGTTGTGGAATCTATTGCCTGGATACAAGGTTGGGATATGGGATTGCTCAGGTTTTCATGTGGGGACCCTTCCCCAGTCCTCCCAGGACACCAGTGTCCCTTCCCACCCTCACCTGGGCAGGAGGAGCTGGTCTCAGCCCTGAGTGACCACAGGAAGGTGTGCAGGAGAGGAGGTCCAGCCTCGTGCCCCTCGCTCTGCCCCGGCCTCAGCTGAGCCCTTGTGCTTCTCTCACCCCATTAGCAGCAAGTTTCATGTGCAAATAATTACAATAACCAACCCCCACACGATATTAATATTTTGAAGACATCTCTTTGATAAGCCCATCTTTTCAGCCAATTTCCTATTTCTCCCGAAAGCAAAGCATCTTTCCTCCCAGTTTTGTAAATCTGTTGTTAAAGGGAAGAAAAGGAAATGGAAAAAAGGATTCCCCCCCCTCCAAACCCTGACACCAGGCTGGGTTCTGCACCGCCTTTGTCAGCCCTGGATGGAATTATGCATCATGAATAAAAACTGCTGTCAACATGCATTGGGTTCGAAACATTAGAGCATATGGTATGTGATTATCTGTATTGTCAAATGCAATAAAGTGAATTTGGATATAATAAAAAATGTAATATTTCAGAAATTTGGTAATAAACTGTGGAAGAATTGACAGGCAGAGAGTATCTGACGCCTGTGGGCAAACAGATGAAGATGGCAGGACGTGGCACTCGGTGGCTGAGGCGGTGCAGCATCAGGAGCTTGATTTTCTGATGGGACCCTGACTGGCACCCAGGGTTGGTGGCCTTTGTCCCCACCTGGCTGCCAAAATCTGTAGGTCTCACTAATGAATACACAGAAGCACGAGGTTCCCATTCTGGTTGTAGATGGATTAATTGGATTTTACAAATACTTGGGGTTTTCTTCTCTGCGAGCAAAAAGAAACCTGTTAGAGTCTGCCATATTCTCCACCCAGCAACAATCCCAGCATTTCCATACCTCTGACTCCTTACAGAGCTGAGAAACCTGTACCTGAATAACAGGGAGCCGTGAAAGGCTGTGAGGAGCAGGGTAGGGCTGCTCCCAATTACTGAGGAAAAAGAAAACGATGGAGGGAA
The DNA here is from genome assembly GCA_013396875.1 of Vireo altiloquus. Lineage (NCBI taxonomy): Eukaryota > Metazoa > Chordata > Aves > Passeriformes > Vireonidae > Vireo > Vireo altiloquus. The sequence goes on from VZRF01004997.1 coordinate 995,684, forward strand.
TTTTCTCCTGCAGTATTTCACGTTCCAGCCTGGTGCTTTAATTCCAGACCTGCTGACAAACCTGTGCCCGTTGGGACATGGGTGTCCCCAACAGAGAGAAGCTGAGTTGGGAACAAACTTTGGGGCCTCCTGTGTAGAAAATTCCGATGGAAAAGTGCAGATGTATCACACGTACCTGCAATTTTTCTTAGGTCACCACTAATGCTTCTAAATGATCTGCGAATGCATTAATCGTTTCTGTTAATTAACAATATGATAAAAGTGGCATTTAGTAAGCTCTGCGTAGTGTGCGCCTCAGTCATTATGTACTCAGCGCTTTGGTTTGATTTCAGAACGTTAATAAAATAAAATTTTAATGAAGATCTGTTGCTATGAAAAATTTATTACCAGGAGTTCAGGTGCCGCTGACACGAGCGTGGTCTGTGACAGGCATGGGGATCCCTGGGCGCTCCTGGGACCCCATCCCGGCCCTGACTGGTGCCCTCTGAACCTGGAAATGTTTGGTCAGAATGGCTCGTTCCAGAGGGGGACAAGTCCCTGTACTGTTCATCTTCCCCTCAGTAGAATCCCTCCCCAGAGCGGCTTTGGGTGGGTTTTGGCCTGTTTGGAAGGACAGCCGCACGTGGCTGCTCTCCCCAAGGTGCCTTTTTCCTTTTCTGAGCAACTGCCACTTTGGAAATGCCACTCAGCCGTGGGAGGACGGAGCGAGGAGCCTGAGCCTTGCAGCTTTCCTGAATAAACAGAGGGGGCTCGTGCCCCTGCCCTTGGTCCAGCTGTGCTCTGACCGCTGCTCTCCTGCCATGCTGGGGTGGGAACGCCTGTGCCTCGGAGCGGGGCTGGGCTCCGGCAGTCGTCTGCTGATTTAATTTTGAGTTTACTCTCCTGTCATGGAGAATACGCTGACACTTTAAATAGCTGCCTGTGTCTGCTATTTAAAGTCTGTGTTGCATACCCAAGGTGTACATTAACACCCGGTGGATGTGAGGGCACAGCGTGTCTTGGTGGGTGCCAGTCGCAGCGGCAGGGCTGCAGAGCACATGCTCTGGCTAAATGAGGGTATTTTCCATCCTAGACCACAGGGTTTTACCTCCTCCTTCCCCTTCCATCTCCTGGTGCATCCCCTCTCCTGGTCTGGTTATCGTGAGGATGAGATCCTGTTCACCTTGGAGCAGGTGGTTCCTTCAGGTTTGATCACCTGTCTCCCCAGCAAAGCCCTCCTTGGAGATAAGGAGGTAAAATCTGAGATGTGTGTCTCAGACTATGGCTGTGTTCCCTGAACGTGCAGAGTGCTCCTTTGGAAACCAGAACCTCTCCTTCCTCCTTGCGTCTGCAGTGCAGGAAATTGGAATAATAGGAAATAACAGCTCTTGTCAGCTTTTGTCCTAGACAGTTTTTGGCTCTAACAAGCTGAGTTGCAGTATGGAAGCTCAGATGAAGGGACAAGGAAGTGAGGGGGAAGAAACGTGGGATGCAGACCACGGAATATTTAAGTGACTTCTCCAAAGACAACATAAGGAGGTGGCAAAGTCAGGGCTGAATTTTCAGGTCCAAGCTGTTGTGTTCTGGAGCTGAGGAGTGAATGGCTCTTCTCTGAGACAGGATTAAGCCCCCAGGTCCCCATTCCCAGACTGTGGGGGTAATGACTTGTAGTACCTTCTCAGGCAAAAGTTAGAAACATCCATTCACTGACTGGGTTAGTGAAAATGTCCTGTCCCCTCTGCTCGGTGCGTTCTGTTCGTCTGCAAAGACAAGACTTGATGGCAGTGATCACAGGACTTGCTTCCACATCCACCCCCCCTGCAAGTTGTTTATTATTATTATTTTTATAAGGCAGCTTGGCAGGCTGGGAGCTTACTAAGGAACTTTTTCCTCTCTGATTACAAGGGATGTGTGAATAAAGTAGAACGGTATTGATTCACACCAATCTATGCATCGACTGTGTGGGAGCCACTTGCAATTCCCAGCAGCACCGGAAAGCTTTGCAACAGGGAGAAATATGACCAGGCAAGTTGAGAAAATAAATTAAACTAGTGTCAACTTTTCTTGTTTCTTCCCTCATTATTAATGGATGGAATGGGACTCGTTTATCAAGAAGAGGAAAAATTAATTGACACGGGCTTTAATGTTATTATGCCTGGCTTGTCTGGTCACATTTCTTCATTTTTAATTTTTTTTTACTTTTGAAAGGCATTTTATTACCTTTCACAGGCCCAGCTGCCAAAACCATGGGCATAAACAAGAAAGCAGGTGCATAAATAATACCACAGCAGGACCGGACCTTTCTGTGTGTCAGAGCTTAAGTAACTCAGATCTGAGGAGCAGGGCAGACACAAGCGAGCAGGTCAGCTCTGGAGCCCTGACACAAAGGGGGAGCACGGCCTGAACTAATATTTCCTCATTACGATGCTGGGAGCTGCCGCGGGTGTCAGGTTGGATATTCCCATCTGTCAGCACATCCTCGGGTGGGGGATCAGGGACCCCAGGGACCCTGCTGGTCCCAGCGTGGGCTGGGTGGGAGGCAGGAGCAGGATGGTTCTGGGGAGCACATTATGTGTGAGGGGGACTGAACCTGCACTGACCATCGACTGTGGGGTGATTCTTGCTGGGCAAGGAGCGAGGTTTGAACAGAGCTGTGTTGGTGTGACAGCGGCTGTGTAAATCTCCTTTGTTGTTTCCCAGCTCTTGTCTCCTGCCCTTGTTCTTTGGGATTGCTGTGCAGGACAAAAGAGCCTTGGTGATCCCCTAGTTCCCAGAATATTTTCAGGAGCTCTCTGGTGCTCTTTAAGTGTAGGATGAAGCTGTCTCATCTGCCCAGACCCTGCAGCCTCACCAGCAGCGTGGGCACAGCTCGGGCTGAGGCAGCACAGCAGATGAGATTGAGTGGTTTGCTCCACATCATCAGGTGACCTCCAGACAGCTTGGCACTTAAAACAGGCTCTAGTTGCAGTGTCTTCACCCACCAGAGCATCTTTGAGGTGGCTGGGGAGCCCCTCAGAGCTGTGCCTGCCTGGTGAGGTGGGTTTGGCTCAGGCACCAGGTGATGCAGGTGCTGGTACCCGTGGCATTGCTCTGGCTGGGGGCTGAGGCAGGGTCCTGCTCTGCCCATCAGAGCCCTCCAGGGTTAACCCCAGCATTAGCCTGGGTTTAACCTCTGTGGCGTGGGATGCAATCACGTTGTTTTCCTTGTTGTAAGGCGAGCACGGGTTTGAGGGCGAGACCTTTACCCGGGTAAGCTGCTTTCGTGTAATTCTGCCAGCCAGTGACGTCCTCAGCATGTGCAGCCGCAGCTGTGACATGGATCACTGTGCAGCCAGACCTGGGGCTGTGGGAACGATGCTGCCAGCCAGGGAAAGGAGATGGATTTCGTAGCCACAGTGTCGTCATCTCAGCTATATTTTACCAAGGTTGACGCAAAAACTCTCAAGTGATGACAAAAGTGAGAAATATAGTTGGTTCGAGTGTGAAAAAAAACCAAAATACAGAACACGGGAGCACTGACATTTGGTATCTTCAGTCTGGCTTCTTAATAGTATTTATGGCTTCTGCCTATTCTTTTACAGTATTTTAATAATTTTATGGTTTCAGTTACTCTCTCTGAACAATGTTTTTCTTTATTTCTGGGATACTGTGGCAGAACGTGCTGAGCTGACTCTGTGGAGCTGTCTGCCCACAGGCCTGGGCAGCTTTGGTGGCTGGACAAGGCTCAGGATCAAAGAAGGCTTTTCACAGAGTCCCAGAATCATTGGGGTTGGAAAAGACCTCCAAAGATCCTTGAGTCCAGCCTGTGCCCGATGCCCACCTTGTCACCAGCCCGGAGCACACCTCTGTCAGGTGTCCGGGCTGGCAGTGCTTTGGCACCTGTTGGTGCCCATTAACCAGCGGGTGAATGGAGTGGGCTGACTCCTTTTGCAGCAGATGAATGGAGTGAATAACTGCACTTTCCCAGCAGATGCTGGGGGAGGGTTTTTCACCTGAAGGTCGTGGATACATGTCTCAGCTTCCTTTAGTGCTGGTGCTTGGCTCAGAGCCTCTCATTTGGGGCATCTGTTTGCCTCTTACTTTATTTTTTTTCTCTCTTCTTTGTCTTTTCTTTTACAGAAAAGATTATTCAAATGAATATTCAGTTTTATTCATTTGAATAAAAAACCCAACCGTTTGACTCTGTTAAATGCTTATCTCTTAAATAGAGCTTGTTAGCTTCCAATAATAGCTTCATTCAGAAGGATGCAGTATAATTTCATTTTAAAACGTGTGCTCCTTGACAACCAGAATCCTATTTCTGTCACTGTTTTCAACAGCCGCCTTTGTTTTGGGTTAATCTTTTCCATACACTTTCCGAGAACCATTTTTTGTTGACTCTTAGTACCTCTCAGAAGAAATAATTGTCTATTTAGTCCAGGAAGGTTTCTGAGAGTTTGGTAATTTAAAAATGAGCGTGTATTCATTATGGGAACTAATAAGAACAAGCGTGCGGGGGGATCTTAGTGTGGGTGCAGTTATTAAAAGTTGGATTTTGATATCCAAAAAGTGAAACAAGAAAAGAATCTCGGAATGGTTTGGGTTGGAAGGAACCATAAAGCTCATCCCGTTCCACCTCCCACTGTCCCAGGCTGCTCCTAGCCCCAATGTCCAGCCTGGCCTTGGGCACTGCCAGGGATCCAGGGGCAGCCCCAGCTGCTCTGGGCACCCTGTGCCCACCCTCACCACAGGGAGGAATTTAACTGCCTGCAGATGGAAATCCTCTGGTTGCTCCTACTGAGTTTGAGGTGTTGGGCATCGTAGAGGTCACCTCTGGTTTTCCTCTCCAGGCCAGTCTGACCAAGTGCCACAGATCTTTCAGAAACCTGCAAATGCCTGCTGACACCTACAGATTGTTATTTTATTGTTATAAAATCTGGAAATGCAGGAAGCTGGGTGGCCATATGATTTAATCAGACAAATAATTTCTTGATAAACCTGTGCTTAAGCCATATGGAGTGGGATGAGAATGGGAAATTTGTTTCCGAGTCCAGACATGTAATGACTGCAGCGGCTTCCTCGTGGTGTTTGGCATATTAGGGCTAATCTCCTAAATTCCCTCTCCCCTCCATCCTGGCACTGAGACCTTACACAAGTTGAAAGAGAAATCCTCAACTGCAGCACTCGCTAATGAGCTGCTAATGATGAAGATGTTGTTGGTGCTCAAACAATTAATGACTTGTAGCCCCAGCCTGGCCATCTCCTCGCACTGGGCAGAGTCCGTCTGGCCACGCTTTGCTCCCAGCTCTGGGATTCCTGGGATGCCAGATTCAGGCAGAGTTAACCACAAAAATTTTAGGTTTAACTGCAGGTCTGTTTAAGGTGGATTTAAATGGAGTAATTTAGAAGGCAAATGAAAGACTTGAGTTATGTAAAAAAATTCAAGCTGCTGCCTGCTCTAAGTGCAAAGCAGAGCAGTGTCGTGAGCCTGGTGTGCTGTGTTATGCCTTGGAGGAAGGCTAGAAACCGTTCCTGGTGGGTTTTCCCCCAGTAACAGGGTCTTCTATCGGGATGGGAGCATTCCCCATGGCTGCAGGAGCTGTGCACTCCCAGCTGAGCTGTCCGGGAGCTGCTCAGACCTCAGCTGGCAGCGCTTTCCTCTTCAGCCCGAGGCAAGGCTGCCTGGGGCTGTCCCTGCTCCTGCAGTTCCACCAGGGTGGAGTCCAGCAGTTCCAGTTTGGGGAATGGAGTTCCTCCTGTTGTTAGATTCTTAAGGTTTCGTTGGCATAACTGGTGTCGACATTGACTCGTCAAGCCTTCTCCACCATACGAGATTGGGGTTTTTCATTAGCCTGAGGTTTTTTTGTTAAGGCAGGAGCAGGGAACACGGTGTGTGGCTGTGGTGGGCTGCCAGATTCCTTTAGTGCAGCCCCAGCAGAGCAGACTCAGTGCACAGCTACAGGCAGGCAGCAGGCATCAAACAGCCTAAACCAGCCCAAATCCTCAGCTCTTTGAAGCAGCAGTGGAGAAGAGAGGAACGATTAGATCAGAGGCCTTAAACGTAATGGGTTCCTGGAGGCCTCAGGATGTCCTGATGAGGTATTAGAGGAAGTAATTCAGGAAGAAAGGGACAAATAACCACCTCCGGAGCGGGGCTGACCCGGCATGTGGCAGCAGGGAGAGCTCACGGAAACACAAAGTGCTGCCCTGTGTTTGGGAAGCATTGGGGTTTTTCTCCTTGCCAGGGGTAAAGAGGAATCATCTTCTGTCTTCCTGGATTTTTATGGTTTTTGGGTCGTGTAATGAGTCAGCTCTAATGGAGAAGTCCCATGGAATTAAACAAGAGATGAAATCAATATGGTTCCATAGAAATATAATTGGGTTTTGTAGAGATTGCTCTTAAAAACCTATAAGGTGTAAAAGAAAATACGGCCTTATTGTAGTTTCTGAGCCATCATGTAACTGGGGTGTAACTATCCATTAAATTCTGCAGGATGGATCAAAAAATCCATAAGGAGGTTTTAATTCTCCATTAAATCCTATGGAAGAGCTGGAACAGAACCGTATTAATTTTCCCTGAGACAATGCTTCTTCCCTCCATTAGGCTGCAATAAGCTCAGGAACAGCTCCATAAGCAGCAGGTGTAGTCACACGTGCACATTATGGAAGTTTTCCGAAGTCCCGATGGCTAAATAGTGCTTTATTAAAATGAAATTGTTACACTTAACTAATGTTTTCCTTCCCCCTCCCCTTTTTGTATCTTTATTAAATAGGATTTGGCTTCGTGACTTTTGAAAATGAAGACGTGGTGGAAAAAGTCTGTGAAATTCATTTCCACGAAATCAATAATAAAATGGTGAGTGTTGGTGCTGGGAGTTGTGTGGGTGGCAGGGAGCTCTGAGGCCGTGTCCCAGCCCTGTGCTGTGCCCAGGCATGGTGGGACACCCCTTGGGGAGGGTGCTGGGTGCTCCGTGTCTGCCCCAGGGGTGCTGGGGACGGGTGCTGAGCCTGGAGCACTGCTGGCCCAGCCCCTGCTCTGACCCCCACGGGCACAGGCTCAGGCAGCTGTCCCAGAGCAGCTTTAGGTGTGTGAAGCCAAAGGGCTTGAGGTGGGTGTGAGTTCAGCTTCTCGAGCAGCCCTGGAGAAGCCATTGTCCTCCTCCTGCTCCTGCCCTGCTCTCGGAGCGGTGACATTTGGGGTTTGGGGAGAGCAGTGCCCTCGGGTGGCTCTTGCACCCCTCGTGCTCCCAGCAGCTCTGCTCTGGCCCAGCTCCCACTCTGATTGTGCTCTGCCGTGGCTGCTGCCTGCTGGCCCTTGTCCCTGTGGCTCTCTGCCATGGAGCCACCATCGCTCCCACCCAGGCCCAGCCCAGAGCCAAACCCGGGTGAAGTTCCTCCTCAATGACAGGCAGGTCCCAGGTCGTGGGTTGCCCTGAGCCAGATGAAAAGGGGCATTTGTATTTCAATTGCTGCAGTAACTTTGATATTTTCAGCTAAAATATTCTTTTTCCCTTTGTCAAAACATCCTTTGCTTCTCAAATGTGTATTCAGATATGCATTGTATATTGGTCTGATATGTGTTCACAGACTTTAAATTCAATAATAGAGCTTTTAGTGTGGATAAGATCAAAGCAATCTCCTTGGCATATGCTGGAGGCCTGATTCAATATTTGACTTGCTAATTTTTCCCAGGGCACTGAAATAATATTCCTCATATTGTTCCTCCCTGCAATATGCATCTGAAATAAAAGTGGGGGTCCCCTTGGCCAAATGTGGGGTGGGAAGTCTCTTGCTCCTCCACCTCAGGTGAGTGCTGTGGGCTTTGCCTCTGCCCTGTCCTAGTGCCCCCCAGCCCCTCCTGCACTGGGGTCTCCTGCCTGTCCCCACAGTGCCCCATCTGAGTGCCTGTGGGGTGGGGGGAGCCTCATTCCCTTTATGTAGTTTCTAAATGCTGTTAATCTGCCTTAAAACAAAAGAACAGAACAAACTGCAACCACACCCCCACAGGACAGACCCCGTGAGAAATGAGAAACGCTTGGGATGTAAATTTAGGGACTGGCAGGTGGGAGGGAAGAGCTCCCCTCCAGGATTTTCCTATCCACAGCAGGAGGGCACACTCCATAGGTTTAGTTATTCCCCACAACAGGCATTTCTCTGGAGCAGGGCTCAGGATTGCCCTGGGGAGGTGCTGGGGTGAGCTGGATGGAGCAGCAGGTGCTGGTGTGCCCCAGGTAGGGTCCCCCTGGGAGGGAAGGAATGGGGAAGAGCTGTTGGGAGGATTCCTTCCCAGGTGAAAGGCTGCACAGGAAGGTACTAGGGAGCACGGAGGATGGGACAGGGTGAAAGCACTCAAGGAGCATCACAAAGAGCAAGAGAAACAGTTCTGTGTGTTGGTGTTTGTTGTTGAGTAATTAAAATATCCCCTTCCCACTCCTGTGCCCACTCAATGCCCCCTCCAGGTGCCACCACCTCTGAGTGTTCTCTTCTTGTCGCTCCTTCAGCAGTGATTTTGAAAGCAGCCCACGAGCGAGGGGATGAGACATGATCCTGTCTTGGGGCTGAGTCATCGCCTTGCTGATGTGTCTGCAGCCAGTCCCAGCCCCTGCGGGGCCAGGGAGCTGTGAGTGACACACGGTGGGCCCAGGGTGACACACGGTGGGCCCAGGGTGGCACACAGCTGGCCCAGGGTGACACGCAGTGGGCCCAGGGTGACACACAGCAGGCCTGGGGTGACACACGGTGGGCCCAGGGTGACACACAGCAGGCCTGGGGTGATGCACAGCTGGCCCAGGGTGACACACAGCAGGCCCAGAGTCACACACAGCAGGCCCAGGGTGACACACAGCTGGCCCAGGGTGACACACAGCTGGCTGGGGGCAGTGGTGGGGTCATGTCATACTTGGATCGTGTCCCTGAGCCGTGGAGAGGAGGGGCTCTCGCAGCCCCAGCCCCAGGCCATGGGGTTTGCAGTGGCCAAGGGAGCTGTGACTGGGACGCCCTGTCCTCATCCCCAGCCCTGCCCACTTCCCTGTCCCCATCCCAGGTTGCTCAGCTGGGACATCACAGCTCTGGGGCTCACCCTGAGCTCACTCCTCCCGAGCACTGTCGTTTCCCCAAGTGCGGGGGCAAGCAGAGGGCAGCGCCGTGGCTGCTCCCCAGCCTATTTCCAGCTCCAGTCTCCCTGGCAGGTTATTTTTAGCTCATCCATTCTGCTTCTGTTGCCATCCGTAAAGCTTAGAATGTCAAATGTAATATTAAACGAGCAGTGGGACAGTGAAAAGAAAATGCCAGCGAACTGTTTAATAAATGGAAGTTGGAATTTACGTGGGAGGCCAAAGATGCTCCAGACGTTGCAGGGGGACAATAAACCCAAACGAGCTGTCCTCGGATTATTGTTCCTTTGACAGAAGCAGGTTGCTTTGCAAAGAGACACCTGTTTTTTCTAAGGAAAAGTAAAAGTAGCTGGAAAAGAAACATGATGGGAGTAATTGTTTTCCCTTAGATCCCACTGTGGTGGAGTCGTTCTCATCCTGGCTACGATGCTGGTGGAGGGGTGACAAGCTGAGCCTGGAGTCAAGGTCTGATGCCAGGCTCTCCAGCAGCTGGCAGAAGTGTTGGGCTGCTCTAGAACAGGCTGCCACACTGCCCAGCACCTGTGGCTCTTCCTCCCTCTCAGGGTGGGATTTTGCAGGTTTTGTGGGCCTTGGACACTTGCAGGGATCCAGGGGCACCCACAGCTTCTCTGGGCACCCTGTGCCAGGGCCTGCTCCAGATCCTTCAGTTCCAAGCTCCAGCCATCGATTGATAATGTGGTAAATCAACAGAACCACGACTCAGTGCATTTTTTAAAATAAGCTTAAAACTTCTCTGCTGCTGCATGGTGTAGCTCACCGTGGTGTGAGTGACACGTTGTCCCCAAGGTGATCGGAGCCCACCAGGCTGTGAATCACACATTGCTGGCACGACAAAGTCTCCTTGTCTTTGGGCGGCTCAATGGGGGTTTGTGCATTGTGGATATTGCTCATTCTGCTTTCCTCAAAATAGCCCTGGTTTCCCTGGAAAGCTGTTAACCAGGGGTTTGTGAGACATCCCGGGCTGAGAGCTGACAGCCTGTTTTGTTGTGCTGGGTATAAGAGGCTTTTTCACTCCTCAGCTCAGCCCTCTTGGGTTCCCCTGGCTGAGACTGCTCTGCTTGACCCAGGAGTACCCCAGTGTAAGGTTAATTCTCCAAACTAGACTAAACAAAAATAGTGAATTTTAGTTTCCTTGCCTTTTTTTCTTTTTTTTTTTTTTTTAACCTTAGAGTTAAACCTTTCTTTGTTGGACTGCTGAAAGTGCAGCACATCCTTGTACGGGGAGGTGGAAAAAATCTGGAAATTATTAAGATGCCCAGAAACGCTGATTTGAAAGTTTCGGTGAGGTCCAGATGTGTGTACAAAGACCCTTATCAGGCAGCTCTTAGGGGCAATTCAGTATGAAGCTGAGTCCTGACTCAGTTCCACATACATTCCCTCTTGGAGAAGCCTCATGGCATGTCCTGTCACATGTGTGACATCCCTGCTGCCTCCAGGGTTTTCCTCTTGCAGTGACTGTGGCTGTGGAGTGGTTATGGCCATTTCCATCCCATTCCCCATAAGGACAGGGCTGGATTCTGGCAGAGGAGCAGCCAGGCCCCTTTTCTTTGTGCTTTTGCTGTTGATGAAGAGGCACCATCCAAGCCCCCGGTGGATCCACTCTCTGGTGCTTTGCTCCTGTTCTGCTGTTGTCCCAGTTTGCTGATGGGATGGTGCTTGGGCAGCCTTCCAGTGCACCTCATGGTGTGTCCCTGCTGCCTGGGCAGTGACAGTCCCCTCGGTTCGAGCTGCTAGGGCTGGGCCAGGCAGTCCCTTTCCCAGGACAGCAGAGCAGGGCTGTGCCCCCAGTCCTGTATCCCATGTGTCATCCCTCCCCTGGGGGAGAGTCTGTCTGGATAACAGAGACTCTTCTTGCCCTCCATACGGAGTATATTTGTTTAGAGGCTTAGGAATTATTTTTCTTTCCTACTGGTGACTTTTTCTTCCCCTTTAATCCCAGTTAAAACCCCTCTGCAGCTCACTGCCATTCCCTTTGTATCCCTGTGTGCTGTGGAAATCGGAGAGAGCAGAGAGCAGCAGTGGGCTGGGTTGTGGTTGCAAAAGATAATTACTGGGTTATTGTGTCTAACAGTGCTAATCCAGACTTCATTTCCCTGTTAATTGTCCACCCATCCAGGCTAGATGGGTTTTACCATCCTGCCCGTGCAGCACCAGTGGCTGTGAGGTGTAACCAATGCTGCTGACATTGGGAGCAGCCACCCTCCCAAAAAATGTGGTTGTGACATAAAGTGACATGACACACTTCTGGTGCTCCCCCCGTCATTTGACTGGAGGAGTCATCTTGGCAAACTCCTGTTAAATCAGAAGTTAATTTAAAAAAAAAAAAATCAGGTTTTTAAAAAAAATTGGTTAAAAATCAGAAGAACAAAGTTAGAGGCACAGAGCTCAAACCTGTGGATTCAGCCTCCAGCCCAGCGATGTGTCCCCACAGCCCCTGCACTGCTGGGCTGCACCACTGCACGTCACCCTCTTGCTGAGAGCATGGGCTGAGCTGTGGGGCCATCGGAATGGGTTGGGATAACCCCAGTTAGCTCCAAACCAGCTGGCTGGTGCAGAGCCAAGGGGAGCACAGGGGCCATCTGCTGAGGGCGTGGGATGGCAGTGCCCGAGCAAGAAACCGTGGAGAAGTGCTGTATTTCTCCTTTTTTCCTGGGAAAACGAGGGTGGCTGGGCATCCCACTGGCAGCAGGGCTGAATTGCTGTCTCACAGGACATTGGTGGAATCACCACGTGGTTCCAGTGGTGTTGAGCAACTTCCAAAGGCAGCAGAAGTAACTGAAAGCGAAAAAATGCAGATCCTTTATTAACAGGGTTTACAGAAATTTTCTGCTGGGTAGAAATATTGATTCTTTATTCCTATTTTAAAAGGAGCTTTTTGTAATGATCACTGGGAGTCGCTTTCTGTTATCGATTGCAGTGGAGCCGTGCTGGAGCCCTCCCTCCATTCATCCCGCAAGCGCCGGCTTCCCTTTCAGGAACAGGGAACTTCTTAAATCAGCACTTCTGTCATCCTTGGGGGGTTGCAGTGGGTGGTTAAAGAGACAGACACGTTTGCTCTTTTAAATCTGGTTACGCTATTCTGGAAGTTCACCTTTGAGCGGGAGGAGGTGTGGGGAGTCAGACGCTAAAAATAAACCTCCCCCCCTTAAGTAGATCAGTTCTGCATTTGACATTTACATGGAATTCATTTGCATCTCATTTGTACATGTTTCTGCTCAATAGGTAGAATGTAAGAAAGCACAGCCTAAAGAAGTGATGTTTCCACCAGGGACGAGAGGAAGGGCACGTGGATTGCCGTATACCATGGACGCTTTTATGCTAGGGATGGGAATGTTGGGTAAGTGCTGCAGCCACCACTCCGGAGCCTGTGTTGTCTCTCTGATTTCCAAACCCTTAAGCCACAGGGGTGAGCAAATCCCTGCACCTGTGTGGGTGCCAGGCTGAAACTTTAGCAGGGGTGGAGTGAAGAAAATAATCCTGTCTGTGGTAAATGATTAACTCCCCCCCCCCTGCCTGGAATATAAAAAATTTGCATTTAAATGGATGTTTTAAATAGCTGTTTTACTCTTACTCACAAAAATAGAATGATGAAAGATGCACTGTGTTCATTCTGACTAAAAATGATCTCTCCCCTTTTTTAGAGGAATTGAGTCACACATTATTCCCCTTCTTTTAAAGGTAGCTTTGACAGTTCAGCATAGATAATTGAAAATCTTGCTGGTTCTTAAATGGCATGGATGGAGGAAGCGAGGGGATGCGTAACAGGACAGGTCACAACAATAATTACAAGTTTCAAGGAGATGGAATGGTGTTTTAGTCCTGAGTATTGTGTCCAGAAAATACTAATTAAATGGGATAAATGATATTTAATGGCAAATTCCTATTTGTGCACGAGGTCTATTTAGTTATAATTGGTTCTCATTTGTTTCTGCCTAGATAGTTCTTTCTAAATAATGTGACAACCCCCAATACTCTGTCCTCGGCCAAAATGCTGCTAATCCATTGCCAATGCTCTTTGTAAAACACCATATATTTTAAACTTTCTGCTCCCTTTGTGTCCCTGGACTTTGCCTCAGTTGCCACCTCCTGTGTCCATGAAGCATGTGGGGAATGGGAGGGCAATCTGGAGGTGTCCCCAGGCACAGCCTTTCCCTGCCAGTGTCCCCCTTTGGGATGCTTTGACTTTCCTGTCCTGGGTTTAGATGATCCCAGAAACTGAGCACAAAGCCCAGCCTTGGAGTCTGGGTTGCCCTGAGCTCTGCTGAGCAGAGTCAGGGGCTGGCTGAGATGCTGGAGGACCCCAGAGCTCCTGGGATGGGCATCAGGTCAGAGGATTCGGTTCCAGCGAGGATCAGGATGTTACACTGAGGTGTCTGACACCAGGCACTGCTTGATTTGATAGGAAAAACTTGCTGCCATGTTTGCTTTATCTCTGAATTAATAGTACTTCTGTTCGTGTGGCTGGAGCGATCCATTTCTGGGATGTGTAATCAGGTTATTTCAGCTGATCATCTGTTTTGCTGTCCCCACGCTCCACCGCCACCCTGCCCCATAGTGTTTGGAAATCACATTTTATGCTTAAAATATTTATCTTGCTCTAGTCAGTCCATGATTTCATTACCTGTGTGTTCCCAGCGTGCCTGAGCCAATGTACTTGATTTCTGCTGTTTCTTTTCCACCTGTGCCGCCCGAGGTCGGGGTGGTGGAGGTGGGGTGGGGAGGTCTGTGTGCCACCCTGCAGGCCAGTCCTGCTGGCTGCAGGAGGAGAGAGTCCAGGTCACCCTGGGAAGCCAAGAAAATCCACAGCATCATCATCCTCCACCATACGGCCTCAGCCTCTTTCCTTGCAGCCGGGCACAAAGTGAATGGAGCTGGATCTACCCCAGTGTCCTGAAGGGAAAATTCAGCCCCTGGTGCAGCGTGAGTCTGTTCCCACTGGGGCTCTCTGGAGAAGGATCACCTCAAGCTGTGAGAGTTAAGGAAAGAAGCCCTCAGTGAGTGGGACTGCAGGAAGAGATGGGCACCTGTTGGACGTGTTGGTCCTGCTGCCCTGCGGGGCAGGCTCACCCTGACCAGTGCACTCCGGCCGATCCCACACTGCTCGCCCTGCATTTCGGATCGGGGACTTGCTGAGCTGTGGTGATTGATGCCTGTTGAAGGCCAGATGCTTCATTATCCACTCGAGCTGCTTTTTCATCTTCCAAGTTCCTGCTTGCTACAGTGGCACCGTGTTAAATAATTAAGTGCTAAACAAGGAGATTGCAGCACAGGAGAGCAGAGCTGCTGGATGGCCGTCAGAAACCCCTGGTTTCAAAGGCTGCAGGGCCCATCCCTGCAGGAAGAGGGGTATAATTAACCCATCAAATGATCAGACACGGAGTTCCATCGCTGCCGCTGCCGGGCGTTCCATGGGGTCTCACGAGGCCGGGTCAGGTCTGCCCTGTTCTTTCTGTTCCGTGCCCAGCTGGGCTGAACGAGAGCAACTGGGGCTGCTCTGGAAGGATTATTATACCTGTTTCCAGAGGCCCTTGCTCAAGGTCACCTTCTCCAGCTGCTGTTCATGGGCAGAGGAGGGAATCAGAGGAACGAACGCACGAGACGACCCAAAGGAAGGAGCGGGGAGCGGCTCCCTCCAAAGCTATTAAGGAATTTGGTCTTTTTCATTAATCACAGCCTCCCCAAGGAGCCTGCAGCAGCCGGGGTCTAAAGGTGCGCAGGCAGCCGCTTCTGTGATGATTTGGTTGATTGGAGCAAAATTAAAGTGTTCTTCTGAAAGGATTTTTTGACTCGGGGAGCACGGGCAGGCTGAGCCTTCTGCCAGGACGAATACTGGGCTGTCTGGGGCTCGGGCTGCTGGTGGGACACGGCGGTCTCAGGGAGAGCAGGAGCACGTCTGAGCCTCTCTGCATGAAGAGTGGAGCAGATTCAGTTCCACCAATCTCCCAGTCAGCCCAGCCAGCAGGAAAAGCTGCTCCCCAGCTCTGTGGATGCTCGTGAACAGGCCCCGTGTGCCCCCTTGCACATGTTTGTGGCTGAGTGGGAGCAGTTTGGTGACAAGGAACTCACCTTGTGCCCGGAGCCTCATGCTGGCACCTGGTCCTGGTGTGCAGACCAGAGCCCTGTCACCCAAGGGCATGTGGGTGTCACAGCATTGTTTTTGCCCTCTGTTCAGGTGTGTGCCTGAAAACTTGGAGAGAGGAAAGAAGAGAGCAACAGAGGAGCAATGCTTCCCATCTGAAGCTGCTCTCTGTGTCTGGGACACCACAGCAACCACAGCAGTGACACCTTGCTCTGGAGGTGAACCTGAGCTGGGCTCCACAGCACTCATTTCTCCTGGTGATGGGCATCTTCCTGGTGTCTGATGTTAAAATTCGATTCCTTTTAGCTTTTAGGTGGGAGCACTCAGCCCCCAGGCTTACACCCCCGGAGTGCCAGGGCCACGTGTGGCGGAACACGGATTTCAGAAGGGCTCTGGCAGGGCTCTGTGTTCCTGCACACGCTCAGTCTAGGTAGGCTGAGCTCATGCATAAAAGCTTGTGCCCTTCAAAGAAAGTCATTCCTTTTCCACCAGACACTGTTCAATGGAGTAGCAGCTGCAACTCAGAGCAGCATTTGGAGACAACTTCCTTGCGCTTTCTGGAGCATTTGAACTAATTTTGCAGAGGTCCCCTGTCCCCTATGTGCTCAGTGTTCCCACATATTGACCATGAATTTTGTCCACTCCATCACCAGATTTTAAAATGAAAAGACCTTTCCATAGCCTGGACAGGAGTTGGGTGGAAGCCGTGGTGTGAAAGTGGTTTGGCTGCTGGTTAGAGTTCCATGGACAGGGGGGTCTTGCTTTAAAGGAGATGATCCAGTCAAAACTTGGATTTTTGGTTTAGCCACAAGGGATAATTCAAAGGATTGATCATTCCTTAGGACTACCAGGAAAATCAAGTGCTCGGTGCCCAATGCAGGCTGAGGATGGCACCTAATGGGAGTGTGGGGTAGGTCAGCATGGCCATCATTTGGTGTGATGAAGGATCCGCGTGGGCACGGCGTTAAACACTGCTGATACTCAGCCAGGCAGTGTCCCCGTGAGGATCAGGCTCCGAGTCGTTAGAGCAGAGCTGGGCACTGCAGCAGTAAATGAAGAGGAAAATTGAAGTAATGTTGTATTATAAATTTATGATTTCATCTGCCTGACTTGGAGAGTGCCGAGTGCTGGCGGTGCCAGCAGTGCCCCCGGGCAGCTTGGCTGGTGCCGTGGCCATCGGGGTTTGGCCAGGGACAGGAGGGCTGCAGCAGGGCTGTCCTGCCCTGGGGTCGGAGGCAGGGCCGTTCCAGGGCAGGCAGCAGAAGAGGTGGCATCCAAACCCCTGTGGGCAACTGCCATCCCCCTGTGCCAGTCCAGCTGGGGCCACAGGTACCACACCTGCAGAGCTCAGGTGCTGCCCAGCACGTCAGTCCCTGTGCCCTGACAGGTGTGAGCTGACAGATCTGCTCCAGAATAAACTGAATTCTTCCTCTTGGCAAGGAGGGAGGGGCTGTGGTCTGTAGCTGCAGAGCGATTTTTCAGTGGTGTTAATGGCGCTACTTACTTAGCAAACAATCCATTTATCAATAGTGCTGTTAAAAAAAAAAAAGAAAGGAAAAAAGGTTTGTAAAGCTTAACTCTGAAAGATCTGATTTAATGACAGAGGTGATTAATTTCTAAGGGAATCCAGCTGTTGAGCTGTGAAAGGAGGGCTAAAGCAGTGTGTACATATCGCTGAGCACCGCGTGCTGTCCGGGCGTCTCAGGGCTGCCTTCGCCTGGCACTGCTTAATCCCATAATCAGAATTCATCCAAGCATTTTTATCTTCCAGCTTTAGATTATGATTAATAGTACGCTGTATGTATGTATAAATCTGATCGGAAATGGAGGGACTTGCTGCAGCAGGAAAAGAGCCGAGTGATGGATGAGTGTATTAAAGGATAAATAAAAGCAGAGATAGGAGACCCCCAGAAGAGCCTTTGCCTGCTGAGCATATTCTCGGGCTCCAACCCAGTTGCTGCCAAGATTCCTACTGACTTCAGACAGCAGGAGAAAACTTCTCCTGGTGGTTTCTTGGTCTGGAGAGGCCTGGGTTGATGCTGAGGCTCAGCAGGGATGTTCTGTAGTGTTTAGTGCACTGGAATTGCGTGGGATGATGCCTGTTCCTAAGAAAACTGAGCGAGGAAGGGTTGAGGATCAGTGTGAGGTTAGAATTTTAGGAAACCCCGAGTGTAGAGGACACCTCAGGACATTAGTGATGTGGGTCAGAGTAAATAGCCACTGTGGGACCAGAGAGAGTGGCTGTGCTCTGTAAGGTGGGGAAGCTGGAACAGGGCGTGTCACAGTGTGCAAGCCCACGGCTGCTGCCAGCCCGCACACGGCCAGGGCCTGAGGGACATCCAGCACACAGACAGGCAGGAGAGTGAAGCCCTCTGCCCAGCCTGGCTGGTCCTGGCACACAGGCACCGTGTGACGCAGGGAGACTTCGCCCGAGGGTGGTACCAGTGTCCAGCAGCACCCTCCCTGCGGCCCCTGCTCCCCCACATTCCTGAGTTGCCACTTCATGTCTTTGCTGGGGTGTTTTTATTCACAGAATGCTCTTAAGTGGGTTTTTCTCCTAACAGCCCTCCCAAAGCTGCCCGAGGTCAGCTGTGCCGCTGCTCTGCCTCAGGAAGGGCCTTCAGCAGCACCTTGTGCAACTCCCTTTTACTTTCCTGAAAAATTAAAAGCTCTTTGACTCCCTGGCTCATCGCTGCTGCTGCCTCCAACTCTTTGATGTGTTAACTGTTGTCCTTCACACTCCTGGGATAAAGAATTACTACTACCTTAATCTCCAACTGTCAATAGCTCTGAAGCAAAGTACATTCATTGTAAGCTCTCCAAATGTCAGAGCAAACCCGTGTTATGTGTTTAGCCTTAGCATTTGGCATTTACTCTTCCAGCTAACAAGTATGCACAGTCCTTGGGCTCCAGACACCAAAGTGCATGTTAATTACCAGAGTGACAGGGCTCCTGCTCGGAGCTGGGCCAGCGCCGGCAGCTCGAGATGTTTCTATTCAGGATAATGATGAAACCTCTCTGCAGTTTGGCATGAGCAGAATAAATCTGATTTTTTAATACCTTCCATAAAATTAGGTCTCACCCATATTCCCTGTCATTATGCATTGTATTAAAAAACAAAACAAAAAAACCTTAAAAAAACCCCTTCATTAATCCTCAAACTTCTCTTTTTTTTTTTTTCCACATTTCTGTGATCAAGGTTACCCGAATTTTGTTGCAACATATGGCCGAGGATATCCTGGATTTGCCCCAAGTTACAGTTATCAGTTCCCAGGTACGTACATTTCATTTGCAGATTTGCTTTGTTTCCCCTCTTTCCTTCTTCTTTTTTTGGTTTGTTTTTTTTTTGTTGGTTTGTTTGGTTTTTTTCCTTTTTTTTAAGTCCGTAGCTGCAAGCTGAGACAGGCAAGTCTGCAGGGAGCATCTCACACAACAGCAAATTTTTTTTTTTTTTTTNTTTTTTTTTTTTTTTTTTTTTTTTACTATTTTAAAATAGGCATTTATAGCGACATACTTTCAATACATTTTTCCTAATGTGTAAATTGGTACTGGTTATTTGCAAACAAACTTCTTAAATTAAAACATAAAAGCAAGAGAGATCACCGAAGAGCTGTTACCCTCCCTTTGATGGGTTTTTCCTTTCATAGATACTGTAGAGCTACACACAGACACGCACACGCACACAGGGACCCGCACACCCCTCCCCGTGCTGGCCTGTGGTAAGTGAATGTTCACTCCTGGGGTGCAGAGCCTGACCTCGCTGGTGCCAGGCTCGGGGGCTCCCCGGGGAGTGTCCAGCCGTGTGCTGCTGCTGTGCTTCGGCGTCCGTGCGGCTCCCCTGAGGGACCAGGGGGCTCAGCGGGGCTCAGCGGGGCTCAGCGGGGCCAGGGGCGAGCAGATCCTAGAGCTGGAGAACAGAATGGTTTGGGCTGGAAGGGACCTTCAAAGGTCCAACCTCCTGCGGTGAGCAGGGACACCTCCCACTAGATCTGGCTGCTCAGAGCCCCGTCCAGCCTTGAACGCTTCCAGGGATGGGGCATCCACCCAAGCCCATCCAAAGCCTTTGCCCTCTCCAGCACGTTCTGCAGCGGGGCTGGCACCGCACAGGACAGGGGGTTTCCTATCACCCCTGGTTTTTCCGCAGCAGCTGGAACGAGCCCAGCAGCACTGCTGTGTTTTTGGTTGAAGCCCCACCTGGCCTCCGTGGTGAGGACACCCCTGAATTCCTGAGCACCCTTGTCACGAGGGTCCCGCACTCCTCAGGGCTCACAGCGCAGGGGTGGGAGCTCGGGGTAGCGAGTGATCCCCCTGCAGTGAGCAGGGAAGGGCAGGAGGAAAATCAGCACCTCACAGGAAGGTTCTCTAGGGTGGGTGAGGATGTGAACAGATGCTTACCTCCACCTGCAGCACACTGGGGCAAATGTGGAGCCTTGTGTTCGGTCCTAGGTCGTTAGGATGAGACCTTGCTTTGGGAAAACGGGGATTACTGTCATCTGTAGGATGAGCAGTGTTCTTGTGTGATGGGGTCTTTGTGCAGCAGGTTTATGCAGGACCAATAACACTGAGGGGAGCAACGCTGTGAGGGTTTGTGTATTTGAATTCACAAATGCCAGGGCTCTACCAAACACTGAGCTACCTCTTCCCATCAGTGCTACATCCTCTCACCTGGACTAGGCCAGGTCTGAAACACCCAGGGTGCCAGGCAGACAGCAGAGCTGCCAGGGTGACACGGTGCTGATGGGGACAAGGCAGCTGCCCCCAGGTCTGGCTGACACCACCTCTGGTTCTGCTGGAACCAGTGGGAGAGGTCTGGCAGGATTGCAACCAGGAGTTTTTGGCGAGGAGGAGGCTTCAGCAAGTGTTGGTGTGTTGTCTCACGCTCTGACTCCTCACCATTCCGTGTACCAGCTGATTCGTATGAAGGCATTGAAGGAGAGACACCTTTGATAGGTTTAATGATGGAAATCGCAGAGCTAGATGAGTTTAATTATACACATGTCTAAAGCAAACGTGTCTGCTCGCTGACAGCAAAGGCACCCTTTGACTCGACCCCTCCTTAGATGTATTTTTATTAAGGGCCTGTTTTTATCAAAGCAGGACTTCCAGTTACTGCCTGGTTATTCTCAGTCTCCTGCGGAGATTGAATATGGAAAAAAGATCCGTGTGGATTATCCCCACCAGGAAGCTGTGGGCCATGGTGGGGCCCAGGGAGGCCAGGAAGCACCAGGAGATGCTCAGGGTCCTGTCTCACCTTGTTGAGTTTCCCTGCCCCAAAGCTCTGCCCCTGCTCCCCTCCCTCTCGGATCAGTTATTCCTTAGCAGCAATCGGGATCTTTCCAGAGTTGTTGGGAGTTTCTCAGGTGATTTGGGGCTCTGATCTCCAGAATCACAACCCGTTGGAGCATTGGGGGTGCGGCAGCATCCTGGCTGGGGGCACGGTGTGAGGAGTGGTCCAGCAGCGGGATGGGGTGTTCCCTCCCTGGAGCAGGCTTTGGGGGCACAGAGCCCAGCTCGATGCCAGGGAGCCTTTCCAGGAGCAGGGCAGGAATTGAGGACAGGGGATGTGCCAACCCTTCCTTCCGTGCATTTTGGCACATGCAAACTGATGGAAGGGAATCTGAAATGTGCTTTTTTAGTAAGTTGTCAGGTTTAAAATCTCAGTTTCATGATTTGGAGAGAGAAGTGCTTGGCTGTTTCTGCAGGAGCATCCCGAGTCCTAGAGCTCCCCGTGCCTCCCTCCCCGAAGGCGCTGGGGGATGCAGCCTCAGCACAGACACACAGAGGATGTTCAGTCCCACTCTGGGCTGCTCTCAGGAGCTCTGCAGTGTTTGTTGCAGCACAGTGGTGTCCTGCACGTGCCCAGGCTCCATCCCAGGTGGGGTGGCCAGGCTGGGGTCACCCCCGGGGCTGTCACGGGCACTGTCCCTGCGCAGGTTATGCTGCCCAGTTACTATTTCAGTAAATTAAAGCCATAAAAAGGAATTCCCTACTGATTGAACTGTCCTGATGGTATTTCCTGTTGTCCAAGTGAAACGAGGTACAAGTGCCACGACCCACTGTTTGCATTCCCTTCCCATGTCCGTGTCAGAGCTGCGGGCAGAGTCCCCCCACGGGCTGTCCCTCATCCTCCCCCACATCTCCACCCTGGCTCCAGGGGCAAAACACACAACCCTCTGGCGACTGCTCTGTCTCTTCCCATCCCATTTTTCCTCCCAGCCCTTCCTCATGCAGTACATTGCCTCTTTTATTTTTATTTTAATTGCAATCACTCCCTTTCTGTGCCTCTTCTTTTTTTTTTTTTTATTTCTGGGACTTATCTTTTCAGTTTAATCTATTAATTTCTGTTCTTATTTCACTTTGCAGACTATTTGCCGATTTCACAAGACATAATTTTTATCAACTAGTTCTTAAAGATGCATAACAAATTAATCGGGGTTTACTACAGTGCTAATGAGAGAGAGACAGAGAAAGCCTGGGTGGTCCATGTTTAATATCAATGTCCACTGAAAAATTGCTGCTCTTACTGGCTGGTTTGATTGACTGGACTTTTTATTTTATTTTTATTTTTTTAAAGACTCCATATCCTCACTGCTTTGAGTTTGCTTTCTTTTTTTTTTTTTTTTAATTATTTTTTTTCCTCTGCTTTGTTACGAGTTTTTAATGCCCACTTGGAATGTAACTCACAAGGATGGGGTCAGGGGCGTTCCGAAGGCATGACTTCTCACAAACTTTTTAGAAATCATTTTATCCATGAAGTAAGAAGGACGATTGGGTTGATTTGGTCTCACAGACAGCCCCAAAGAGAGCGATTGGCACTTTTGAACGTGGTGACGTCCAGCAGTAGCACAAACCCCATCCAGGGTGGGGCGAGTCGGGCGTCTCCTGTCCCCGGGAGCCTTGGCAGCGCAGGGCTGAGCTACCCCTGCTGTGTGACCCCCTGGTGTCACAGGTCCCTGTGTGCCCCATTCCCTTCCCTCTGCCCTGGGGGCTCTTGGGGAGCTGCTGCCATCACACAAGGTGGTGAGATGCCACCAGGAGAGGAGCTCAGGCAGCTGCTGCCCCCCAGCAATTCCTGCCCTGCTCCCAGAGCCAGTGGGGCTTGGAGCACCCTGGGACAGTGGGAGGTGTCCCTGCCCATGGCAGGGGTGGACCTGGATGAGCTTTAAGGTCCCTTCCAACCCAAACCATTCTGGGTTTCTCTGATTCTTGGATCCCGGCTCTGACCAGCGATGGTCCCGCGCACTCCCTGCAGCTGCTTCTCCTTCCAAACTTTGCTTGCAAATAATGGGCAAATTCCTAAATTCTGGCCAAGCTTTCCCTGCTTAAGCTGCATCGCACCTCTTCACCTCCACCCAAACGGCAGGAGAGCTGCAAACCTCCATCCATTGGCTTTAACAAGACCAGATTCTGGACTTTGGGTAGAAAACACACGTTCTGTTTAAATTCTGCTGTTCTTGGAGTGTTTCTACCCACCTGATAAGTTTGTGAGAAGTACGTTGCATGCTTACAGTAGAACTGTAATGCATTTTAATGTTTGTTAATCCACTTGTTTAAAATGTCGGTGTCAAAGGCTCTACAATCCACGGCTGTGCTGTTCATTTCATTAAAGATGCTTGATGTAATACTTGGGTAGTTTTCTTTTGACTTTTCTGCAGGCAATAGCTTTTTTTAATCTGTATGGCTTCTTATTATTTTGTTTGGGTTTTTTTGCTATGAATTGCTTTGCTTTTGTGAACTTGTCTTAGTGTGCATGATTTGCAAACATTTCGGCTATTGTGAATTTTCTCATTTTTTGTAAATAGTCCATCTGTGCTTTTCTTTTTTTTTTTTTTTTCTTTTTTCTTTTTTATGACTTTTTTCCTGTAAGTAACTGAGGTAGAAAATAATAATAAATTGTTTACAACGGATCTGCTGTGTTGCTGCTCTCTTAGCTTGCAGTTTTAATATTTTGGTTTGGATGCCCCAAATAACCAGTACCAATGACAGTTGAATAAAAGAATAAAACAACCATCACTCAGAGCGTGTGACCCACTGTTTGAAGAACCTGCAGAGCAACAGTTACATACGAGGTGTGTTTACAGCAAAAATTACACCCAAAGAAAGACAAAATGCACTCATAACTGGGGGGAGAGGAAATTGCAGCATCCCCACTGGTGGTGGGATGTTCCTGCACTGTCTTTATCCCAGTTATATTTTCTCCCATCATCACCTGAGTGTTTGGGGATTGTCGGAAGTTTCGTAGAAGCCTTCAGGTCAGAAATTTAAATTATTTATTTTAATTAAGGGTTTGTTTGCTTGTATGTTTGTTAAAGCTTATTAAAACCTTTGTGTATGGTGAGAGGTGAGAAAAACAAATATTTTCACAAACCTTGGCAGACCTCAGGGAAATATATTTGCTTATTAATACTGGTGCTGCAAAGGTCATGAGCTCAGCCTTGGGTCATGTTCCTGCAGTGCCTTGGGAAATGGAAATGCAACACAAGATGGTTCAAAGTCTCAAACTGATGGGGTTTGTTACTATGAGAGCATTTAAACCAACCTTCTGTTGAGCTTAATTCAGTTTCTTTCCTGATGCCAGCCCCACAGTGTTCACTCATCAGTGCAGTGCTGGGTATCCTGTGTAAAGTTTTGTGTGGTGCTCGCCTAGGAGGTAATGAGTAGAAAATGGGTGTTTTCCAGGTGAGGAAAAGGACCTGGTGCCAAAGACAAGGGGAATTATTATGTCATGCTTAAGGCTTCTTTGTCATAGTGTCTTGAGAGGAAGAGAGGGAAGGAGGTTCCTGTGTCTGGGGTTTAGGACACCCCAATGCAAATTCTGTTGCTCAGGTCCCCCCTTGGTTAATAATGTCAAAGGGGAGTGCAGCAGGGATGGGAGGAAAAGGTTGCAGCATCCCAAAAAGCCAACCATTCCCTCTGTCCCATGGTGTAAAACATCCAGCCTGGGGCGTGTGGTGCTTCATCAACCCCGAGCCACATTCCCCTGTACTCGAGCACCCAACTTCCTACTCTGGTGAGGTGAAGTCATTTTAAAGTGTTGCCTACACATGGCTTCTGTACCCACAGGGAGTGATGAAGTCTGTATTAATAGGGGTCAGCTCTGTAAAACACTCCTCAAGCACTGTTACACAAGTGTAGGGCTTGTGGAACATTTACTAATGGGAGCAAAGTTGGTCTGGTTGTGACATGGGAATGATAAAACGTAACACTCAGAAAAGGAGAGCCTGGTGGCAGCTACGAAATAGGAGGAGGAAATGTCAAACCTATTTTAAATTGTTCTGTTAGTTAAGCCTTGTTAACAGCAAGAGATGTGGAATGAAGCTGGAGATGTTTCTGACTCCTTTGTCTAACCCTTCCTTCGCTGCTTGAATCTGCTCTGCTCCCCCCTGCACTGCATGCCTTCTCACCTGAACACATCACTGCATCTGCATGGCATCACTGGTTTACAGAGTACATTTGGAATCTGTTGGAACCACCTGAGTTACCCCTTCCCACCCCTCGGTTTCAGCCTCCATTCCTGAAAACAGACTATAGACTGGGCCTGGTTTAAAATTAAGGTTTTGGGTGTTCTTTAGCTGAGGAGGGGCCCTTCCCATTGCAGGCGCGTCCCTGGAGGGAGGAGCAGCTGGAACTGCAGACAGCAAACTGAGAAATTAATATAGCAGAGCCTGTAAATCTCCAGCCAGAAGGTTCTCCTTCAAGTTCTGCTTAGATGATTGTGTTTCGATGCAGGAAAAAATGGTCTCTAGAGCTTTTCTCTGAGTCCATGCAGAACTGAAACACTTTTGCCTCTTAGGTACAGTTTTTTCTGAGAAAAGCTGCAGTTTTTTCATGTTGCAGAGAATTGTGTAAAAGGCCTTTTTCACCTTCTATTTCCCCCTACTCCTTAAAGCAATCCTGTTATTAGATTTAAGGTGAGATTTTCCAGAGAGAAGCTGTTGGTCTGTGTTGGTGGTCCAGCTCCAGTGCTGTCAGTGGCAGCAGAGTGTGGCCAGTGCAAATGGAGCCTGTCCCCCTTTTCCTGCCCCGTCCTCTCAGTGTGAGTGAGGCTGCTCTGGAGGTTTCCCGAAATACCACGTCTGGCAGAGGCCCAGAACTGCCCAGGTCCTTTATTAGATTTTTCCCCACTTATAACTTGAACAACTGAGAAATTAAGAACATCGTGAGCGTTGAACATTGATTGTCCTGTTCTCGGCTGCTCACTGATCTGTGCCTGCATTTTGAGGCTTTAAAACTTGAGGTTCATTGTCCTGAAACTGAGTGATCCTGAAGGGGCAGAGAGGAGAGAAAAGGAAAAAACCTCCAAACGTGCTGGTGTCTGTAGAGCTCTGTGTGTTTTAGGGTGATGCTGCAGCTCCAGAGCAGTGGTTTCGGCTGTGAGCAGACCACAGCTGCAGTGACCAGGAGGGTTAATGGGAGCAATTACTCACAAGAGTAAAGAGGCATAACACAAACACTCGTGTGTGGAGGAAAACATGGATAACCCTGCAGGAGGAGGAACGTGGTCTGGTAATGCTCATCCTGCTGGAAGGAATTCTCTGTGTCCGAGCCAGCCGGAGCACGACAGCTCCCCTGCATTCCTGCCTTGTGCCCCAGTAGAGACAATTTTTAACTAAAAAACTGGAGCTGGGGTTGCAAAGAACTTGACAAGATTGGTCTCCTTATGGCACAGAAACATTCACATGTGAATGTTATGGTAGTAGGGTTTCCAGCTGGTCGTTGAGGAGCTTCCGCATCCTGCCTTGCCCAGGAGCAGTGATCGTAGTCACTGCAGCAATGCCTTGAAGATTTCTGGGCTCTCTGCATACCAGTCCTCCCCTCTGACCTCTTTGATGATTTGGATTATAGAATGCCCAGTGAGGCTCTGGGGAGGTCCCTGTCTGCCAGTGATGGCTGTGCTGGTTGAGCTGCTCACGAGTGGTGAAGTTTTCCCCACCCTCTGATAACCTTGTCCTGTTATGTACTGCCTTCTCTTTTATGAAGTTGCCTCTTTGTGTTGAATTTTTCCAGCTTCAGCATCCAGACACGAGTTCTTTTTATGCCTTTGTTCATCATCAAGGACCTGTCTTTAAATAATACTTACCCAGGTAGTTTAGATCATTCATAAAAATTGAGACAAGCAGCTTAACCAAATAGCTCATTTTCTTTACCGTCGGAGCTGCGGAAATGAGGCTTGAAGCAAATCAGTGCCACGTTGCTGAACTCCAAATAGGTGCCTTAATGTGGTTCCATCTCACCTGCCCTTGTTCATCCAGCAGCAGGTGACTGAAATGCAGAAATTCAGAGCTGCTGTGCTGCGAGGCAGCGTGGGGCCAGCGAGCTCCTGGGTGTTCCTGCCTCTGCAGCCATCATTTCCTTTATACTTAACTTGTTGATTAAAAATCTGTGGTAAATGTTTGGTTTTGGCCTTTAAAATGAGTTGTAGCTAGTCCAAAGGAGGTCACCAAGATGATGAAGGGGATGGAGCACCTCTCCTACAAGGAAAGGCTGAAAGAATTGGAATTATTCAACCTGAAGAAGAGAAGGCTTCAAAAGAGCCTACTGGAAAGATGGAGAGAGACTATTTACAAGAGCCTGGAGAGACAGGACAAGGCAGAATGGCTTTGAACTGCCAGAGGGCAGGGTTAGATGGGATATTGGGAAGAAATTCTTCCCTGTGAGGGTGGGCAGGCCCTGGCACAGGGTGCCCAGAGCAGCTGTGGCTGCCCCTGGATCCCTGGCAGTGCCCAAGGCCAGGCTGGACATTGGGGCTGGGAGCAGCCTGGGACAGTGGGAGGTGTCCCTGCCATGCCAGGGGTGGGATGAGATGATTTTTAAGGTCCCTTCAACCCAAACGATTCAGTGACTCTGTGATTCTATTAAAGGCATTTATGGAAGCAATCAATTCGTGTTAAACAGAATCACTTAGAAAGCGATGTGGTTGAGATTCTCTTTCATCCATTCACTTAATTGTCTCATGATTCTCTGGGTTTCAGCAGTTGCTAATTAGAGACCTTACCAACTACATCCTGGGCCTGAGTGTTGGATGGTGAGGGTTTCCATAGGGCACATTTGAGAAGTGAAGCCTTGAAGCTGCTGTAGCAGAGGAAATGGTTTTAAGTAAATAACCTAGATCAGCTGCCAACTTTTGCTTCTTGGTTTGTGATTTTTTGAATAAATAGGTTTTTTTCAGAACAAACTGTTTGCCTTTGAGAAGTTTCCCAGTTTTCAATATAGTGAAATAACTGCAAAAGGGTTATTGCACTTGAAATGCCACAGAATGATAATTTGGAGACAAACAAGGCTTTGTCTCACTGATGCATAAAGTAATTACTGGGCAGAAATGCACCATTCTCATCCTAAAACCCATGGCCTGAGAGTCCCAACAGCTGAAAAATGGGTCATTTACTGTACATAAAGTGGAAATGCCAAATTTTAAATTAACTATATTTGAGATTTATTTGGATGGAAATATTTGCTCATCATAACATCCATCTGCAACATTGAGGGGCATCAGACATGGGACAGACCTTGCACATGTGGCTGTGCTCTGGATGATGAAGGGGCTCTGGGATGAGGGTCCCTGATCCATGGTGTGTTTTCTGGCTGAAATTTCCCTCATTTGCTGAGATAGATTTTAACAAGGTTGATGTAACGCAGTGGAAAAAGACAAAGGGGAAGCACTTAAGAGGCTCTTGCAACAGAGGACTCAGAGCAGGCTTGGAGATACTGAAAGTGTTAATAGAAGTGATCAAAACCTTAGGAAAGCACTACCCTGTTTCCCTGGAGCTCTGCCCTGCTGGGCTGGGTCCCCAGTCAGGGTCACTGGTGGGAAGCAAAGGACATTCCAAGCTGGGCTTGTTGCTGCCCCACACTCCTGTGGACTTTGAGAAAGCTTCATAGAGTCTGCAGTCAAATCCCAAGGAGTTAATTGCTACTAAACCGTGGTAATGAGTTGTGAATGATTTGGTAGAAGCCTGATCTTTGATGAGTTCTAGGGAACATTTCATTTCTCTGGGTGTATGCTCTTCTCTAAATACTCAGCACTGAGTTGTTCATCTAAAGCTTGGAGTAGTAGCAGGTTTTTTTCTTTCTCATTGGCCTTTCCTTACAGAAAGGGAGGGGGAGTGTGAGACAGAGAGCCTGGAAGATGAAGGTTTTAAACATAAAGGGATTGTTTAGGGATGGAGCTTTCCCTTGTGTGTGTTCACCATTAAAGACGACATTTTTGCCCGGTAAATTGGACCCACGCCTGCCTGCCTTCAAAAAAAAACTACCAGGCTCTTCTGCTTCATGGTTTTGAGTCTCTGATACTTTTGAAATGAAGCCTAAAGATCCTCCAAAGGGGATAACACTGCCTAATGGAAAGAATAATGCAAGTGAGAACCCATCTGAAATGACAGCTGTGAGCCTGGCGCAGCTTTTCGGGCTGATCAAAGCTGCTGGGATCGCCGCTTGAAAAGGGGGGATCAGCTCCTGGGATCGCCGCTTGAAGAGGGGGGATCAGCTCCTGGGAACGCTGCTTGAAAAGGGGGGATCAGCTCCTGGGAACGCTGCTTGAAAAGGGGGGATCAGCTCCTGGGAACGCTGCTTGAAAAGGGGGGATCAGCTCCTGGGAACGCTGCTTGAAAAGGGGGGATCAGCTCCTGGGANCCCGGCTCCTCTCCCCACTCAGCCTGCACATGAATTCATATTCCAGCCTTTGCACTTCTCTCCTGGGAGATCCAGTTACCCTTCTGAAGGGCTGGGCTGGGGTCAGTGCACTGGGGAGCACCAGGGGTGTAAGAGGTGAAGTGTTAGGGGGTGAAGGAGCCTCTGAGCTCAGTCCCCTCAGCACAGGGACCCCAAAATACCCTGGACAGATCAGTCTGCTGCTCGTGTGTGAACACTCCAAACACCATGTGAACACTGAGCAAGGGGGTTGCTTCTTAGTTGCAGTTTCATGTTGCTTTTATTTAATTCTCTGTGCCTGTTCCATGATTTTGGCTATTTGCTGAAGTCAAGTGTGATTTGAGCATCTCAACATCCATTTTTATTATTTTAAATCCCTGTGCTCATTGCTGAAGTCTGAACATGCGACCTCAGGTGCCCAAGTGCTTTGGCCATTAAAGCAGAGGAAATCCTTTGCATCATATTTTTTGATGAAAGACCTAATTTCATTATCTTTGTGCCCTTTTTTTGGGTTGATTCCTGGTGTATGACTGGTTGTAGAGGATAGGGTTGTGTGTGCTTTGGGGATGCAAGATATTTGGGGTCTTCAAAGGCTGATCAGAGCCGGGCTGAAGGAGTTGGTGACTTCTCTTAGAGCCAGAGCTGCAGGAAGAGGATCCTGGCAGCAGGAAGGGGACAAATGGTTCTTGTGTTATTCCCTTGCGGTTGCTTTGTAGCCAGGCCCAGGCTGGAGGGCAGGAGAACTTGGTGGTTTATGAAGGAATGATCCCAGCAGAGCAGGAGATGGAGCAGGGCAGAGACCTGGTGAGCCCCTGGAGCCCATGTGAAGACTGACCCTGCTCAGGCAGCGTCGTGCTCCCCAGATTGGTTCACAAAGCCCCTGGAAAATCCACTAAATCCCAGGCTCCTACTGCAATGCCCAGAGCAAGACAGCAGCGCTGCGTGCTCCAACCCAAACCTGGTGCTCCAGGGCTGTGCCATCCTGAGATCCCTCTTCTCCCAAACTCCCAAACCTGTGCCTTGGAGAGATACCAGCCACGGGCTGAATCTGGGACCTCACGGCAAAGAATTCAACCCAGATCTGTCCATCCTCCCTCGCTGCTTCACTATTTAAAGTGAAACTATTGATG
This sequence comes from Vireo altiloquus, assembly GCA_013396875.1. Lineage (NCBI taxonomy): Eukaryota > Metazoa > Chordata > Aves > Passeriformes > Vireonidae > Vireo > Vireo altiloquus. Next base: position 1,025,632 of record VZRF01004997.1, read on the forward strand.
CAGGAAGCAGGAAGATTTATCTGTGAAAAATTGCACTTGGAACGCTGGTTTTGGCTCGTTCTCAGCAATGAGAGAGCATGAAATTGCTGTGAATCCTCAGGGCTTTCTTGGACTGAGCGTGAGCCCAGTGCGAAACGTTTATTGTAAAATACCTTCTAATTGCAGTGCCTAAAGTGGGCACTGCTGGCCTTTGGAGTGGCCCTGGGAGCTTGTTTGCTCCAGGCAGCTGGGAGCAGTGGGCACACAAAGCACAGGGATCCTTTGGGCAGGAATCAGTGCCTTAAACAAACACCAGCAGTGAATACATCTCTCCCTCCACCCTTTTGATTTTCTAGGTGACTTCAGAGGGCTCAGAGGGAGTGGGGCTGGTGCTGGCCATGCTCCTGCTTGTCCTGGGTAGGATCCAGAGATGCTGCTGTCAATGCTACCCTTGGCTTCAAGGCACCCATTCTTGGCACCCACTTACCTCCAAGCTGCTTCTTAAAAATGAACTGGGAGCCCCTTGGCAGCAGGTACAGGGAGCAAAGGGTCTGCTGACACCCCACAGCCCTCCGTGGTCCTGAGGACCCCCCACAGCAGCAGTCTCCAAAGCCACTGCTGTCTCCTGGAGATGCCTGCATTTCCCAGGCATTGCTGAGGGAAAACAGTGGCACTGGGCCACTGTTTTTACACTCTGCAAGTTCTCCTTGTCCCCTGCTCCAGCTCTCAGAGGCGTTCCCAAGTGCCCCGTGCTGGGAGCCCCGTCAGGCAGAGTGGGGCAGTGTCACTGCCCATCACTGCTGAGGGGTCAGGAGCAGAGAGCCACAGAGGTACCACAGGGCTGGCACAGTGGTGGGAGGTCACACGGCATTAGTGGCTCGACAGCAGTGACAGGGAAGCCGTTCCCAGCTGAGCGAGCTGATGGACGTGGTGCCTGGCAAAGGGCATTTTAGCAGGGGATCGATTGCTTTCAGTAGGTTGGATTGATGTGGGGATCCTCCAGTGATGGAGCCATCCTGTGAGTGTATCAGTGAGCAGGGTTTTGCCAATCTTGATAATCAATCCCTGTTTCCATCTCCCGCTCCCGGAGCTGCTGTCGCGGCTGCTCCGCCTGCAGCCCCTGCGGCGATCCTGCACGGAGCGCGAGCAGCGATCACACTTGAGCTCTTTGGAGTGCCATGTCCCAGGGATGCTTTTATCTCAGAATTGGGATAAAAGCTTTCTTCAGGGGCGGAGGGATTAATTTTTCACACATCTGTCCACTGGAATGCAATAACAGAGCCTTTGTTTGGGCTCTTTCCGTGGAGCGCCTTCTCCACCCTTGTTATTTCACTCTTCTTTTGCATGGCAAAACTTTTTGTCCTGCATTTCAAATAGATCCTGAGCGTCCCTGGCAGCTGAACAAGAGAAACAAACTTTCCAGCCCTGTTTTTTGTGCTGTTCTCAGGGGATGCTTGGTGATTTGAAGGGTATTTGATTGGTTTTGGCAGAGGTGTTTTATTCCATGGAAAGTCCACAGCTCCTCCGATCCCAGACGGATGGTTTAGGGAGCCCCTGGAGCCTCCAAATGAGAGATCTGCGGGTGGCCAGCTGGTCATGGAGGTGCCATGGGAACGCTGAGGACACTGCTCTTGGACCATGCGCCGTGGTGGGCAGGGAGCAGAGCGGGAGGGATGGCACCAGTGCCAGCTCTGCTCCCGCCTGAGCCGCAGGGGGAGGGCTCAGAGCTCGGCCCAGCCGTGGCTCTGCATGAAAATGAAGCCCCGGAGCCTCAGCCCTTGTCCTGTAGATGCTTTGCTTGCTCTTTGGAGGTTGGTTTGACTCTTAACACTAAATTCTTCTCATCGAGCCCTAATCACGTCAGGGGACCCACCCAGGGTTGATGGGCTCCGTCACCAGCGAGAGGGAATTCAAGGCTCGGGTTTAGCACTGGTTATAGCATCCCCCGCTCTGGATGTGCTTCCCCCCACATCCCACTCTACAGAGTGGAGGCTGTAGCAGTTGCCAGCAGACAGGTTCACCAGGAGGACCAGGGCTGGCTGTGCAGTGCTGGGCTCTGTGCACGAGGAGCACCAGCCTGGGGATCCTCTGCGTACATTCACCTGTTTTTTTTTTTCCCCCCCAACAGCCCTATTACCATATTTGAATGCAAGTATGTCTTTTTTTGATTGATGTTTTAAGTAGCTTCAAGTCACTCTAGCCTAGTTCTCTGCTCCTTGCCCTGGTAGCTGAGCTGTAGCTGAGACATAGTGCTGAAGGTAGTGGGCTGTAGTGTGCTGGGCTCTCTGTCTCTTGCTCTCAGGCTCACTCTTCTCTTTCTCCGTGCCTCAGTTGTTCTGTGGTTCCTCAGCCTTGCAAAGCAGCTGTGATCATGGTCCTGATGCCCGCTCAAGGGCCAGGTTCCGTCGTGGTGTCCACCCCAGGCTTGTCCTGTGGGGTGGCAGGAGCACTCGGAGCTCCCAGAGGCCAGGAACCTCTCTGGAGTTGTTGACTTTGGGGTTTGGGGTTCTTGCTGATTGCCTGGACTTTGCCATTGCCCTCTTAAAATACGTATACTGGAAGTCAGAGTCTCTGGCAGATCTTTTGACTATTAATTAAGTAAAGACATTAAATCTGCAATCTTGCTGGCAGCATTCCATTCCTCTGCGAGGGCTCAGTTCCCTGGAGCAGGGGGAATGTCACAGAGCTCCTTGATCTGCGGCTGGTTTGCTTTCAAGAGCTTTTTCCGTTCTTTCTTTCTTTCTTTTTTAAACCACATTCCATTGAATTTTTTCTGCTTGATCCCAGCAAATTTGTGATCTTGACATGAGGACCTCCTCATATTTTCCACTACTGCTTTGTCTGTAGACCAGCACGTTATTATCACTTGCAAATAAGCCCGGAAGAGAATTCCCTGGTTGTTTGCGGAGCGGGCTGACCCCGTCCCCGCGGGAGATCCGAGCCGAGTGCCGCAGGCTCTGCCTCCAGCCCGTCCTCCTTGGCTCCACCGTGTGCCGTGGCTGGGAGCCCCGTTCCTCCCGTGCCAGAGGGATCCGTGCCGGCAGGGACCACTGGCAGCGGGCAGCTGGCAAGGGCTCGGCTCTTCCCAAGCACGGTGGCCGCTGGTGGCACGGAGAGCCGGGATGGCGAGCTCTGGAACGCTGTGCCCCGCAGAGACTCGGGTACCCGCTGGCTTCTGTCTTTACCCTTCTCCTTTTCTCCACGGCCAGGTTTTCCGGCAGCGGCTTATGGACCAGTAGCAGCGGCAGCCGTGGCGGCAGCAAGAGGATCAGGTAGGGGGGCCCGTGGAAGAGCAAACCCTCAGAGTGCAGGGTCAGGTAAAAGCTCTGTCGGTATTCTGTGTGGCTGCAGCTCTCCATCATTTCTCTGATTTTCCTCACACTTATCCTGGGGACCTGAAAACAAACAAAGAATCAAAAAAAAAAAAATCTTGCAGAAAAAATATAAGTAATCAATCCCAACCCAAACCCAAACTACAAGCAGAGGCCACGGGGGCTGGAGCACCTGCAGGAGATTGGCGTGAGAACTGCCAAAACCAGGGTAGATATTCCAATTTGCTTCTTTCTTTATTCCTTTATTGTGTTGGTTTCTTTATTGGTTTGGTTTAAATTCGAGGCTCTAAAAGACACCCCAAAAAAGATTAATTTGTGATTTTGGAAAAAAAGTTTTGGTTTCTCATGGGAAGCCGGGGTTGGGTTGAGGCAGTGACAGCAGCTCTGGGTGCTCCCGCCGTGCCCGGAGCCGCTGTCACCTCCTCCACCATGGCCAGCACGGGGCAGCCCCGTGGCGTGGGGCCGTGCCCCTTGGGATGGCATCGGTCGTGCCATCGGCACCAGCACACAGCTGGCAGTTCACCATCCCTGCCTGCTCCAACCCCGCTGCTTCCATGAGGAACGACAAAGCTTTTCTTCTGTCCTTCTGAAAACTTTTTACTTTTTTCTTTTTTTCCCCCTTAAGGGAAATAACTAAACAAATCATTGCCAATTGCCGTTAACTGCCTTAGGTTTAAATTCTGCTAAACACGTGAACCAGCAGCGCTTTGCTCAGGCGACAGAGTTCAGAGCAGCCCTCAGTGAGCCATGGGCTCGGCAGCCTCCCTGGCTCCCGAAGCTGGCGGGGATGGAGCCGCTGCCAGCCCCGTGCCCTCTGTCCTGGCACCTCCTCGGAGGACACGGCGCCGGCAGCACCTCCCAGCTCACTCATGGCTGAGCTGGGGCTTCTCGGTGGCTTTTTGGGCAGTGCCGGTGGGTTATCGAGGCTCTCCCCGAAAAGCCCCGACTGCGTGAGGGAGAAGGAGGGGGCGCAGGCCCAGGTGTGTCTCGAGCGAGAGCCTGATGCCGTGGAGGCCAAAGAAAGACACCAGGAGAACTCCGTTCCATGCAAACTGGCACTGCTTGCAGGCTACAAAGGACTCTCTGTACCAGTTCCATCCTGTGGCATGTAGAGAGCGCCTAAGGGGTGACTTGCCAGCCTGGTTGTGGGAATCCCCCAACTCCTGGCTTCTCCTACTGCCCCGGCACAGAGGGGGAAAAACAAACCCGAAGAGGAAAAAAAAAAAATACCCAAACCCAGACAAAACCCGAGATTGCTTTTGCATATGCTTCCAGGAAAACAGACCTCATTGTTTCTGCCTCTTCCTCATGTTTTGCCCTTCAGGTTTTGTTATACGTGCAAACAGACCTGGTGAGTTGCCCCTTAGCAAGGCACAGAGGGTTTGGCTGGATTAACGTTGCTTCCCTGATTTTTTTTTTTTTTTCTTTTTTAATCAGAGTGCTTTTGGTGCCCATTACAACTGAACTGAGCATTGATCAATTCTGTGCCTGAAAATCATTTGTCTTTAATTTGAGTGTTTTTTGGTTTCTCTTTTGTTGGGTTTTCTGATTTGTTTTTTCAGTTTTTTTGTTTTTTGATTTGAACTTGCAACACGAAACTAAATCTAACCCTAAATTAACAACACCCTTTCTGGCAAGTTTAAAGAGCAGTATGGTGTTTGGAAATGTCTTTTCAAGCCTCAAAATTGCCTGCGTGCACAAAACTGGCAAAACCCCAAAACTGAATCCAAAGAGCCCTCGTCCCGCCCCCAGCCCCGAGGTCTCAAGGAGGAAGGTGGGTTTGTCAACAACCCTGCTCACATCTGCCCCGAGCCGTGGTCTGGGAACGGGGAGGTTTCCGTAGAGTCATCTCCATCCAAAGCCGGTTTCGGAAGGGGCATGCTGGGTTTGCCACTCCATCAGCAATGGTAGTGAATTGTATCCAGGAGCAGTGGAGTCCGATCAATCTTGCGCTGCAGTGTACGGCCCCGATTCATTACAAGAAAAATGGCTGGGGTTTTTTCCTTCTTTCCTTTTCAGTTGGGTTTTTGTTTTTCCTTCACAAATTCGCACGGCCCTCCTTCACGTGTGCCTGGTCCAAAGCACAGAGCACAGCACGGCTGGCCCTAACTGGCCCCTTTCTGCCAGGAAAGGAAAGAGCTGGGAAACACCCGGGCAGGTGCATCCCACCACCCCCAGCTCACTGGGAGAGCTCTGCCCAGGGCTGCTGGAGTGGCCCCAGCACAGAGCAAACATCATCCAGGAGGTTCCTGGAAAGCATTGATGACAATCCATGTCATCAATGTCCCCATCACTGCTGCCTCTTCAGCAGCACTCCAGTGCCCACAGCTCACCCAAAATTGCCCACCTCTGTTCTCCGGCCCCATCCCGCCGGCTCTTCCCCACCTTCCTGGCATCAGTGCCAGCACGGAGACTGAGCACCCGCAGAGAGCATCCACCTTCAGATGCGTGCCTTGGTCTCCCCAGGAAGCTGCAGCCCTCTCACTCCAAGCCCCCGGGCACTGACCACCTTGGTTTGTCCCTGGGGTGACATTCCTCCTCTTGGGACACCTGCACGTCTGCTGTGTCAGCAGAAGGAGTGCGCTGGGGCAGGTCCCTGCTCTGGGCCTCCTCCCTGCCCTCACCCCTTCTTTTTCTATGGCAGCGTGTCACCAGCTGACCTTGCTAGATAAACAGGTTCTTCTGTGTCACAGCAGGTCTGTCCTACAAGCAGCAGAAAGGGACATGTCCCTGTCCTCGTGCTCAGTGCCACCATAAATTCATGTCCCGCGTCGCTGCTCGCGTGCCGGCAGGGTGAGCGCGGCGCTGCTGCTCGTCATAAATCACATCCCCAGTCGACATCCCAGTGATGAGGTGATAGCTAAGGTCCTTCCAGCAGACAGAGGTCTGGCCACATCCATTCGCTCCGGGTGGGACTGTGCTGCCGAATCCCTCCACTGGTTTTGACAACCTCACCCATTCTTGCATTTTTTTAATGAATTGGGACCTGAGCCACGGAAAACGAGCAAAGTTAAAAGTCTGAATGCTGCAAACTCCTCCTAGACAACTTCACTATCAGTGTCACGTTTCTTTTGAATCCACCTGACATATTTTACGTGTAAAACATTTTTGTCGTGTAAATGCTTTTTTTAAAATACAGTCATGGGGGGGCACATTTTTCTCTTGCATTTGACATGGGAGGGGTTCATCTGGCAGGAGAGCGAGACGAGGAAAATTTGACAGGAGAGGGTTTTCGTTCCTTCCTCTTTGGTTCATTGACAAGCCTGAGATTTTTCCAGTTCCCAACCTTCGCCACCAACTATTCCTCCCTGAGGACTGGAGACAGAACCCCTAAGGCCACGCTAATCCAGCCCTGTCCCAGCTCCCTCGGGCAGGCTTTGCCCGCCCAGCCGGCCGGCGGCACTCGGTGGGACAGCGCAGTGCCACGGTGCCAGGGGCTGCTCTCCACCCCAACAAACCCCTGGCACATCTGGATTTTGGGCCCCAGTCCCGGCTTGCCAGTGCTGCCTTTGAGCCCGGCGCCCCAACAACCCCTTACTGGACTTTATACTTGCCAGCTATAACAAATCTCGTAACGTGAGCTACTGACCTTGATGGTGAGTGTGAGCAGTTATGTTTTGTTGTTTTCTCTCTTGCTTGGTTGGGGCTGCTGTGAGAGAGGGTGTCTCTGAGGCAAACTTTCCGGCCTCTCTTACACTCGGACGTGCACACCTCCTCTCAAACACTCTTCTGAGCGCTCTCAGCGGGAAGGTTTGTCCACACCTATTAATCCTCTCTCAGTGTCCAGCTTCTTGTTAGTAGCAGCTGGTTGCATGTTTTTTGCTTGTTCGGAGAAACGGTTCAAGAAACGACTCATATCAACTCTTGAGAAATGTCTCTATTTTTTTGTACACTTTCTTTCTTTTGATGTTTTTTATTAATTTCCCTTACTTAAAAAACAAAACACCTGTCGTCCCGTAAAACATTTCACATCTCCCCTTGCCTGTTCTTAGAGTGTATGTATCTGTGGGACTGAACTAAATGCATGCACTGTAGTAGTCGTACTGGTAGCAGTAGATGTAGTTGTAGAACATGCATTGTCGAGTTGATATTACAGGCACCATCAACGCGAACGAGCGTGGCAGATAAAAGCAGAGCCTTGGTCTCATTGAAAGCGTAGGGATAACACAGCAGAGAGCTGCTGATGGCTTGGATCCATAGAGCCCTATTCATTAAATCCCAATATCTGGAAGTTTAAATTAAAGCCGGCTATAGGCAACCTACACCCCCCATACAAGACCCCTCACATGCTGTTATGCTGATAGTAAAACAGACTTTTCTTTTTTTTTTTCAAATTAACCCCCCTAGGAATTGAAACACTGACTTCAACTGTATTCTCTTATTTTTATTTTGTATCCAAAAGAACTTAAGATATTTTTCAAATCATTTTACAATCATGGTTTCTCCATCAGCCTGTTACTCGTCCATATTAGCCCATAGACTCATTCGTTGGCGGTCGTAGACCAGATGTGCCACACGCAAATCACTCCATTTGGGAATCCAAATAATTCCGTGTGTGTGAGGCTGCTCCCCGCAGCCTGTCCTGAGCCATCAAGCGATTGTTTGTAGGTCATAAACCTTAAATCTTATTATGCAACAGAGACTCTCAGCTAGTGATGGGTTGTACTCATTGCCATGTCACCCAGCTTAAGGGAACATTTTTAAATGAAGATTTAACATTTCATAAATATCAGCATGAGGAGTTCGAGGCAAGTTCATCCTCTCTGCCATGAGCCAGCAGTGGCTTTGCTTCTCCTGCCTGGGTTTCTGTGCTAAACTTGGAAAATGCAGAGACGGCACTGCAGTCGGTAAATCCAACAGATGGTTATTGAGATCCCGAATTAGGCTTTGGTTTATTTGTTTAGTTTGCTGCTTGTCAGAAAACATCCTGATGGGAGCAGAAAAGCTCCTGTATGATGTGGTCACCCCTCTCCTCCTCCCCATGCCCCGGCCATCCCCAAAACCAGCTGTGCTGGGTAGGAGCATCTCCCTGCTCCTCTGGGCAGAGCCACTCACTCATTGATGCACTTCAGGCAGCAAGGGCTTTCAAAGGAAATAAAATATCCAGAATGGGCTTTCCAGTGTAATTAAGGATTTGTATCTGCTCCTTACCTCTAATAGAACATGGAGTAAATGGAGCAAACAAGTGCTGGGGCTGGCACAGTGCAAGCTGCCCTGGTGCTGCCAGGGAGCTGAACACTTGTGTGTTGAGGCAGGGACAAGATCCCCTTCGGATCCCAATCCTCAAGGAAACAGGGGACCTGCTGTTTAATGCACCCAGCACATGATGAAGTGAGGAAAGTCACTCTCTGAAAGTCAGCAGAGCGACAAATTGCATGGGGTCGAGGAAGCTGTGTCTGACACTTAAGGAAGGTGCTCCAGAGTCTAATCTGCTCATAGTTTAGCAAATTATAGCCATAAAAGGGGGACGGTGGTTGGTCTGCGTGTGCAGGGGAGAGGAGCTGCCACGGACTCGTGGAGATGGCAGGAGGAGCATTTCAAAGATCCAGCCATGAACCAATTTGGGATTTCTGTGGCCTGCTGGGAGGACTCCCTTGTGGCACGGTGGCTTTGGCAGAATTGCTCTCCCTTTTTTATTCTCCTCTATAAAAGTACATAAAGTTTAATCCAAGCTATGTAATCTCAAAAGCCAGAACCTAACAAGTGGACCACTTGGGAGCAGCAAGGGCTGGAATTTCTCACTCCACTGGAACCGCTGGTAATTATGTGACAGAGCCTGGCGGGTGATGCATTGGGAAATTAAAGCTGCATCGGATTTTATCCTTTGCTTATCTCCCTGGCAGAGGCAGCGTGTGCTGGGGAGCACGGCGGGTGGCCAGGCAGGGACCCCACACTGCAGGGGCTCCAGGGAGGGGTGGCAGCAAGGAAAATCATCCTGGTTTAAACAGGAATTCCATCAGCCAGGTCCAGCACAGAGCAGCCCTGGGTGGTGAATGCGCTTTGGAGGAGCTACTCCACATTCCCCTGGGTAGTTTTGGCCTTGTTACTGACAATATTGGGAGCCCTACAGTTACATGTCTGTCTATTGCCCCAAATTAAAAAAATAATAATAATTAAAGGGATGTCTTCTCTGTTTGGCTCAGAAGTGCTGTGCTGCTCCAGGGTGGGAATCCCACAGGTCCTTTTCAGACTGCAGGCTCCAGGCAGGAGAAACCCTGGGTCTTGTTTTACTGTGTGATGCCAGTTTTGGATTTTTGCTGACCCATGAGGGACTGAGCTTCTTCCTTCAGGGTCAGGGAGAAAATTCAGTAGATATGAAACAATTTGGTGCTGCTGCTGCTCGACCTTGGCTGCAGAAGCTGGTGTTTGACAGGGCGCTGGGCTGAAGTCTGTTGAGGTTAAAATGCATCAGCTTTAATCAATAATTTTGTAATAGAAAATCTTGTGCACTTGATAAATCATCTCCAGTGCAATTAGTGACCACCTCTGAAGTGCAGTTGAAGTTAATCTGTAGCAAATTTAGCGGGTAACTTTTAATAGTCATTTCCATTGGGAGAATTATTTTCCACAGGAAAATGCTCCTCAGAATGCTCTTCCAGAGCTGTTTTATTTAGGAATAAATTCTTCTCTGTGAGGGTGGTGAGGCACAGATTGCCAGAGAAGCTATGGTTGCCCCATCCCTGGAAGTGTCCAGGGGCTTAGAGCAGCCTGGGATAGTGGAAGGTGTCCCTGCACGTGGCAGGAGTTCGAAACAACTTTGGTACCCTCCAAAGCCCCACCACAGGCAATTATCCATGTTTTATTCCCTTTCTCCCAGCAGAAGCCGGGGAACAGAGCTGCTGGGTGTTGTAATTAGACTTTGCTCCCCACAAGATGCAGATGAGTTGTCGCAGAGTTTGAAGTGGGGTTTCAGCACGTGCTCTCCAGAGCATGAGATCTTCAAGCACAGGATGGTATCTTGTGCATTTTAATCCCTAAACAGGTAAAATAATGCCAGAGCTGAGGGTAGCTTGTGTCTGTCTCCAGCAGCAGTTGCAGGCTGGTACCCATTAGTGGAACAACTGCTAACTGCGAGGCAGCACACATTGGACTGACACACTACTGTCAGTATTTTCATGCTGATTCTCTCCCCAAATGCTTTAAAAGTAAATACATAATTACAGAGATGTTTTTTCTCCCTCTCTTCTTTCTGAAATAGAAAACTGCCAGAGGAGCAGAGTAGTTTTTCCTTGCAGCAGATGTTGGTGTGCATCTGGCTCCGTGTGAGCTCGAGAAGCACGGTGGGTTAGGGGTTGCCAGAGAATGCAAAATAGGTCTGCAGGTATATAAACCTGAGCTGTGTAAAAATAATAAACTTACACAGCTGGAGCCTTTGTAAGCATTTCCTGATGCTTAAAAGAGCCCAAAACTCTGTGCCCTGATGAGGGGTTGGGGTGTCAGGTGCTGAAAGTGTGGCTGGTGCCACCAGCTCTCCCCCAGGCACTGTGTGCTGGGCAGCAGCTTGCCTGGTGCAGACCCTCCCCCAGGAAGGGATGGTTGCACAGGACTGGGGATTTGCAGGCTGGATGCCTCTTCTGTTACCTGGATAACCCCCCCTGTGTTCCTGAGCATCACCCCCAGCCCGTGGGGTCCATCAGCAGCAGGAAGGTGTCCCCCAAGCAAGACCCTCCTCCTACTATGACTTAAATTATGCAGCAAAACAAAGACCCGTTTTTGGTTTAATTTTCCTCCTGTATTGTCTGTTATTGTACAAAAGGCTTCAATTTCAAATTACAGGAGTGATAGCCAGTTAATGTGGTACAGTGGGAGGCCGGAGTTGCTGTTGCTATGGCAATGGAGTTCGGCTCATTTGTTTTGTAGATGAGTAATTACTACGCAATTAGAGTAGGCTAAAAATAAAGGGGCCTTTTGTTCCCTCTTACTCATTAATATTAATAAAAGACCTGTCCGGGCTGTGGTAAACAATTAATGCAGATGTGGTTGCCCATGGTAAAATTAACAGCAGCTTTTGTGCTCCTCGGTGCGAGGTGAAGGCGCCGGCATCACCTGGCTCAGCTCTTCCTTCATTTTAAATGGAAAAATGGTTACAGAGGGGTCTGTGATACCCCAGCATCTGAGCTTTAGCTCTTATTTGCCAGTTGGATGAGTGGTAATAAGTGTTAAAGCTTCATGTGCAGGCGCAGACAGCAGGAACGGCACTGGGGTCAGTGCCCGCGACACAGCGAGCGCCCGCAGCCCGCCAAGGCTCCGAGAGGAACTGGGCAGCAGCAGTTCCTGGTGCAGACAGCTCTTCATTCATCCCCCTTGGATCAATGCCAGGGCTGGAGCAAGAAACTTGCCCAAAAACCTGAGCACAGGCAAGGACAAGCGTGGTGCTGCTGAAATGACTCCAGCACGGCACGTTACGAACATGGATCGACAAAAAAGAGTGTAAGGAGCAGTCCCAAGCATTTGATGTGAAGTGAAAAGATGAGAGTAGATTTAGCCTGGGTATTAGGATGAAATTCTTCCCTGGGAGGGTGGGCAGGCCCTGGCACAGAGTGCGCAGAGAAGCTGTGGCTGCCCCTGGATCCCTGGCAGTGCCCAAGGCCAGGTTGGACATTGGGGCTTGGAGCAGCCTGGGACAGTGGGAGGTGTCCCTGCCCACGGCAAGGAATGGGACTGGATGGGCTTTAAGGTCCCATCCAAACCGTTCTGTGATTCTATGAAGTAATGTAAACATTAGTCACGTCATATTTTAAATTAACTTTGAAACCAGTTAAATTGGTTAACTAATTTTCCTAAACAAGTTAGGAAGATGACTTAACAGCGCAGTGTTTATCTGCCCCTCTGGTTTATTTGTGAGTTCCAAGGGGAGGGAGCAGCGCAGAGCTGGAGTCAGGGGCACTGAGGAGTGATCACCTGCTCCCTGCATCATCCCTGGGGTGCTCAGCACCCCTGGAAAACACCCTCAGGAAGGCAGAACCTCTCCCATGGGCAATAGCCCGGCCCAGAACCCTGAATTCTCTGCTCAGGGGGCTGTGGATGCAGGGAACCACATCCCTCCCAAACTGTTTAACTAATGGAGGGAATCGTAGCAGAGCCTTTGTAAGGTCGACATTTGTTTGTTGTTAAGGATCTAATTAGAAACATGAGAGGAAGCTGAATGGCTGCTTGCTCGGCTAATTAGCGACATGCACGAAGACCACTTTGAACTTCAAGGACACAAAGCTATTAGCGCTTACATCAAAAATGGATTAAACTTCTGTGCTTTTATAATGATTAAAGATGAGCCGCTCGAGAGGAAATCCTTTTGTAGGGCTGTGACAAGAGCTGGCTCCCTGATTGCAGCTCCTACAAGCGAAGCTTTGTGTGGCCTCTGTGTCGCACTCTGCCCGGCGGAGTGACACCACTAACACACGGTATGGAAAATGGGATTAGGCGATAAATATTGATCGTTGGCAAAAAATTACAGCTGAGCTGCACAGTGCAGTTATTTGTCCTGCTGCATAACTGCAGGAATTAGAACAGCTGGGCCTGAATGCGCTGAATTTTGTGTCTTTTCTTCTGCAAAAAGGTGCACATCAGCAGCTTCCAGATGTGGGGGATGCCTTGGATGTGTTAAGTGCAGTACTTAGCAGAAGCAGGGGCTCACATGCAGCAGTGGGTTTGTAAAACACCTGCACCAGGTGAATTTTTATCTTTCCTGGGCTTGTGGAAGCTGCCCAGCTCTTGCTCCTGGCTCAGCTCAGGTAGTTCAGCAGCTGGTTTGTGTCGTGCTGCGGCTGGAGGAGCAGCGTGGCGGGAGGGCGCTGGGGCTGCAGCAGGAGCAGTCTCCACAAGGTCCCAGGTGCTGTTATCACCCCAATGTGCCCATCTCGAGGAGGGTGGGCAGCTCTCTGCCCTCCCTCCTGGTTCCCACGCGCTTCCAGCAGTAATTGCCGAGCGGAGCCAGCTCACCACCCACTGCTTGCTGTCACTACCCTGCGATATTCTGATGTGTGAAGCCGTTTCCGAAGGGGCTGCAGAGGCAGAACAACCTTTGAAAGTGTGACTGCAGCTAGAAAATAACGTACAAGCAGTACCTTGTTAGGGCAGATCTCGGTGTGTCTCAGCCTCATCACTACTTATTTTGCTGATGAGCCCGACAGTTGTTTTATTTTCCTTTTTCCCTGCAGGGCCAGTGTAGCTGCAGGGGAGGGATAACCTGGGGCAACCTGGCTGCTCCCCATTATGGAGCGTGTCGGGGTGGCAGGGAAGGCACAGTGCTCGCGTTTGATTTTCCAGAGTGAGGACTGAGCCAGCTGTCATCTGCAGCTCTTCACACTTGCAGAGGAGCCGTGTCTGCCACAGGGTTCTTAGAGAGAGAGTTTGCTTTTCAAGTCTGCTTGGGAAGAGCAGGAGCAGAGGGATGCAGGTCCCCGTGAGAGATGTACAACATGGCACCTCTCATCGCGACGCCGGCGTTATTTGTTTTTCTGGTTTGTCTCTCACTTTCTCTTAGAGCGAGTTGGGAGCTGTTTGTACCTTGTTATTCTCCCGAATATCTGTGTGTTTCCAGCTCATTATTTCTGAGACGTTTGCGAGCTGCAGCATTGATCCAGTTCGAGTTGTGCCACACGCTGCCTCTGACAGAAACCACGCTCTGTAAAAGCTCAGACACAACAAGCGATGCTTCCAGTGGCTCAAGCTGACCACAAATAAAGGGGTTTGGAGCTCTCTGAGGTGATTGGTAAAGAAAAAAAAAGCCTGAATATGAGCTTTTTTTCCTCAGTGCTGTGCCAGTGCACTCCTGCAGCCTGAATAGGCCACTGAGAACCAGGAGCACCAATGTCTTATTTCAGGCTGGCATTAATTTGTACATCCAGTCCCGGGTAAATGACATTCTGGTTGTTAGCAGCTCTGAAAAGCAAGGTACAAACTCCCATTAACTTCAGCCCTGACTGCACAAAGAATTAGCTTTGGCCGAGCGATCTGTAACATGGGTGCAGTGCTGCTAATTATATTTATAAGGCTCTGAGCACTAATGATGTAAGATTTGCATGCAGTGCTGAAGTTGTGCTGGTTATTTAAAGTATCAGCGTCACGCTGTGAGTGCTGCTCTGTTAGTCATGCGTGCGACAGCCTGGCCATTAGTGCAGCACTCTGGGCCACTCGGGGTCCCCAGGGAGGGTGGGATTGTACCCACACCACCCACCCTGGTTTTGCTCTGTGTCCTCTGCGGCAGCTGTGCTTGGGTGGTTGCAGAGGCAGCACAGCAGGCTGGAACGCTTGGGAACAGGTGATACTCCTTCTGTGACGGTGTTCTCTTAAAATCCAGCAGTAAATGGACCCAAGTGACTCAAATTCGTAGATTCGTAGAATCCTAGAATGAGTTGGGTTGGAAGGGACCTTAAAGACAGTCCAGTCTGACCCCATGTCATGGGCAGGGACCCCTTCCTCCACTAAACCAGGTTGTTCCAACCTGGCTTTGAAATTAAATGCCAGCAGGCTGTGGGGCAGTCCCCTGTCCCAGCTGGGCTGCCCAGTGCCCCCCGTGCCCTGCCCACACCCATCCCTGCTGGCAGCATTCGGTGTTATTATATCATTTACTCCTTCGAGCTGGAAGATGATGTTTGCCGCATGTTCTATGAATTTTTCATAAAGATAGAAAAACAGACTAATCTTGTGAGCTTTGAGTCTTGGTGGTGGGTAATGGCTTTGATTTAAAGCATTTTGTCTTAATGATAGTTATATTGAAAATTTCCTGCTGCTTTCAAGCACGTTTAGTTATTATCATAAACATTGATGGTAGAAATGCCTGCCAAATTGTGCGTGGCTGTTTATGGCAGATGAGAGAGTCATCCAGAAATTAGAGTGCTGGATCAACAAGTTCTGAAGAAACCTGTTTGTGCAGGAATCCACGCTGGGGGCAGTGGGACAAGGCAGGAACGAGGAGGGTCTTGAAGGGCTGGAGATGACCAGCTCTGGTTGTGGTCATATGCTTGACAGGAGGTGAAAAATTAACTTCTGATTAGAATCATAGAGTCCTTTATGTTAGAAAAGACTTCTAAAATCAGTGAATCTTACTTTAACCCCCCACTGCCAAGCCCCCCACCCCTGCAGAGCAGCTCACCCCCATGCATGGCTGCCCAGGGACAAGGAATATCCTGCTTCTGTTTAAAGAGGAAATTCAGTGAATTGTGGTGGTTTCTTTCCCTCATGAGGATTTCCTCATCTGTGCTCTATGGCAGGGAAGGCCGACACACATTCTGCACCATTCCTCATCTGGATTTTTTTAAATTTTGGAATACTCATATTTGTTATGAGTCCCCCCCAATGATGTTTATGTCTTTGGGTTTTGGTGTTGTAGGAGAGGGAGAGGTGTCACCACGGCTCCACGTGGGCTGTGTGCAGGGGACAATGGTTCCCATGCAATGTCTGTCTTAGTCCTCTGTCCAGATTGCCCCTGGTTTGTTTCCTTTGAAATACAGTATATATCAGTGGTGCCCAAGTGGATTTTTTGTCATCAGGTCTCATTTACTGATCCCTAAGGGCCTGACTGTCATCCCGTACTGGTACCATGTGAGTTCCCCTCGTGGGACAGTAATGTCAAAACCCTCACGTTTCTTCTCCTTTTCCCTCCCTCTTTCCCTTCATGATTCATGGCTGAACTGAGTTTATTTGGGTGGAGGGGAAGCACCCAGCTTGTCGTGCTCTGCCCAGACACTTTCTCCAGCCCAGCAGTGTTCGGGTCCTCGTTAGTGTAACGCTGCTCGTAAGGCAAATGTCAGCAGGAATCCTGACTTAGAAATTTCTCAAGAGTTCATCGAGGGAGAGTTTATCTTTCAGCAATGACCTTTCTTGTTGAACACGGATTAACGTGCGAGCAGAGTCTGTGTGAGCACGGCAGTTTGCAGGAGAAGGCTCTGGATGCACATCCCTGGTTCAGCCTGGAGCCTCCTGCCCTTGCCTCAGCCTGGGCTGCCAGGCTGGTTTGGGTTCCAGCTCTTGGCTCCTTGACATAAATCACTTGGCTCAACGTGGAGAAGCATCTCACACGCATGTTAAATGGGGATAAAGGCGCTCTGCTGAAGGATGGGTTGGTAATAAAGCAGCCTCTCTGCCAAAAGAGGTCCAGCTCTTGCTGTGCCAGCCCTGCACAGCAGCTCCCAACTCCTTCAGCACCAATACTTGGCATTAAAAAAAGCCTGTTCTGGGGCTGCTTTATGAACCCACATTTTTTATAGCATCCTATGTCCCATCTTGCTTTCCCTCACTGATTTTCAGTGCTCCCCAAGCCACTGTGACACTGGGCAGAGGAAGCCTGAGGCTCCCCAAAGCCTGTCCCTTTGGCCTGCAGGCAAACGTTCACCTGCTGATCAAAATTCACAGGCTTGGAGTCTTTTCTGTGAGAAAAACCACAGCAAATTCAAAGTGAAGCAAGCAAAACATTAACCTGCCCTGTTCCCATCACTGCCAGAGCTCCTGGCTGCTGGCCCTTGATCTCCATCGGCACAGGAAGGAGCTTCTGTAGCCCACGGGATGGAGGATCACTGGGGCTGGGGATAAAAGGCGGTTGGCTGTGACTTACAGGCACATCTAATCTTTTCCACATCTCTCCTGACCTTGATCTATCACAGGGCTTCCTGGGGACACTTGGGATTGTAAATTTTGCATAGAGGAAGCCTTTGAGCCAGAGGTGCTTAGGCACAGTCTCAGAGCTGGGAAGTCGCCTGGTGCAGGATGGCTTCCTGTACAATTGGTTGGGAAATGGGACCTGAAATGGGTCCTTTGCTGCCAGGACTTCCTGAGTGCTGGCAGTTCTTCGAAGGGGAGAAGATGGCCCTGCCAACCCCCAGGCAATGCTGAATCAGTCTGATGGATCCAGTCAGGGATTTGTGGTCAGCTCAGGCGACATGGTCAGGCTGGGCTCCTGCTCCCAGCACTAGGACACAATCGGTGCTTCCCTCCCCTCCATGGACAGCACAATCCCCTGACAGTTTTTCAGCAACGAGCTTGCAAACATCTGCCCCAATTCCTGGTTTTGCCATGGGATGTTGGTGGCTGGGAGATAGTCTCCAATTCCTTCCAGCCTCAAGGAATTAATGTCAGTGCTCTGCAATTCCTGCAGTTCACAGCAGCCTTGGACAACTTCTGCCACCTCCAATGTCAGGAATTCTGTCATAATGACACAGGTTTCCAAAAAGTATTAACTTTTCTTACTGATGCAGTATCTGTAGTCTGGAGGGTTGCAGGCATTTTTCCTTCTTCCTTTTAGTCTCAGGGAATTCCAGGTTTGTGTAAAACAAACTTGTTTCCAGGTAGTTCTTGCCAGAACACATCAGGATTTGCATGTTGGGGAAGTTGTTCAGGGTCCCTTTGCTGTTGTCATGGTAAAGTAAAGCTCACCTGAGCTCCTGGAAGAAGACAAATACTTAGCAGCTAACCATGGCTGAGCAAATCATTAAAATACAGCTTTCTGAGGCTGCTGAGCCTCCTGCTAATTATGGGAGTTTCTGTTTCATTTATTGGATCTGGAGCAAAGTTTTGGCTCTGGAAAAGCTTCCTGCTTTTTCTGTGGAGTTCTTGAGGCACCACATGGAGAGGTGCCAGGGCATCCCAGCCTCCACACAGCACTTCCTAGATGGTGGAGCAGCCTTTGGTATGCCCTTTTTCCCTCCTGTGAGCAGTGTGGAGTATTGAACCCATGGTCAGTAGATGAAAAATTACCTTTTCATTATCTCCCTGAATAACCCATCGCCAGCTCTTCTGCGGGTGTGAAAGCCTTACTTCCAGTCTTGAGAGATGCAAATGAGGGTGGCATGGATGGGATGTGGATGTGGGGGCACAGAGAGTTTGTTGTTGTGGAGGTTCCTGGCGCTGCTGTGGGGTTTGCAGGAGTGTTGTGCTGACAGGATGCCCCTGGCCGTGCCGTGTCCTGCTGCCGCGCTCCCGCTGTCGCTCCGAGCAGCCAACTGGGTTTTCTGTGTGACTTGGCAGGAAAATTCACATCCATTTCATTGAACCAAAGGGAAGAAAAGGGGGGAAAAGTGCTGGCTTCTAGTAATAAAGGGCTTTGGAACATCTCAGCTGGATATTTTTCTTCATGAGTGAGAAGGCCAAATGTTATCTTGACATTTAATCTTTAATAATAAAAAAAGGCTCTTTGTTTGCCAGCGAAGTCCAAAATGTGTTTACTCTCTCATGCCTTATTTCTTTTAACTTGCTAGCTTAGATGTCCTACTTACCCTCCCCTGCTGCCGGTTCAGAGCTGTGGTGAATCATTTATTGTCTAAAACTGCCTTCCCTGTCACCACAGAGCCACCAGCTGCCAGGTGCCCTTCGCTTAACCAGTTCATTCCTTCATTTGAGAACAGGGGACCCCTTGGGAGAGCGATCAGGGGAAGGGGCCAGCATGGGAGAGGTCCAGGCTGCACCCACCAGAGCACTTTGGTGAGAGCACGGGGCCAGCTCCAGGCTGGTCTCCGGGCCCAGGAGAACCGTGTGGTCAGTCCACGCAGCTCTGACCCGTGGGCAAGGGTCACTCCAGGCCACCAGACCTCATCACCCGTTCTGGTGTTTAATGGAGATCGTGGGAAGTTGCAGCCAGAGGAAAAGGCTGAAGTAGTCTTGGGGCAGCCTGGAAGGCTGGAGATGGAGGTGATGGGGTCTGGGTCAGGTTGTGGTGTTGGGCCCGTGTCCAGCCCCGTGTCCTGGCACTGCCCGTGCTGGGCACTGGGGGGTGTGGGCAGCCCGGGCTCCCTGTGCTCCCCAGGGACCCTGCAGGTACCACCCAGGTGTAGCTCCAGCTTCCCGCAGCCATCTCCATCCAGCTCCTCCCAGTCCGCTGACTCTTCTTTCGCATTGAAACTTCTTCCTCATAAATTCTACATCCAAGAGCAGCCGTGAGAAATGCCAGAAGCCTGATCATCTAACATGCTTTAATATCTAAATTTCTTCTTCAGTATCATTCTTATTTACATTGTTTTTCTTTCTCACAAAAAAAATTAAGGGAGGAAAAAAAATAAATTTTCTTTTACTTCCACATTAGGAGGTGAGTTGTCATCCACCCTCTGGAATTCTTTTTTGCTTTTGATCTTTATTTATTTGTTTAATTTTGGTTGATGTCCCAAGCATGGTTTTGGAGACGAAGGTAGGTCTTCGCTCTCCAAATCAAAAGAAAAAAAAACTAAATAAAACAACACTCTCCTTGGTCATATTTAAAAGAGAAAAATCCAAACTGTTCCATTCCATATCATTTAAAGAAAAAAAAATCAACTTTTGAACTATTTCTACAGCTTACTGATCTAAAAGGGCAGGTATTTTCCAAAAGTATCGAATGGATCCAAAAAACGATTTTCCTAGACGTGATTCAAGTTATTTGCTGTCAACATTTTAATATCAATATTACCACAATGTGTAGTCTCAAACTAGTTCCTTTGTAGTTTGCATGGGATGTGAATGCTGTCTCGGCGTGCCCAGACCTAGAGAACTTGTTACTACTGCATGAGCATCAAGTCAGATGTTGAAAAATACCTATTATATTTTGTGATAATTTGGTGAAAATGAGCACCTCCAGTCTCTGGTTGCAGTAGTGTGTTGAATGATTGTTCTTTTTATTTTTTTTTTTATATATATCCATATATATATTTTTGGAGCTCTAAGCTTCGTAGTAGTCCGGGCTGACTCTTCTCCAGTACTTGCTCTCCTCTCGCATGGCCTTGGTTAAGTGTTAGAATTGGGCCTAGGCTGTTTATTCTGGTGTTTGGCTTTGTAATACCGGTGCATGCCCGGCGTCTGGCCTCATACCCAGCTTTATTCTCTGCACACCAGTCTTGAATAGCTACAGTGCTCAACCGAATTTTGGCGCACCCGCTTCCCCGGCAGGCTCCAACCCAGCGCGGCCCGGAGGCTTCCCCGGGGCCAACAGCCCCGGGCCCGTCGCGGATCTCTACGGCACGGCCAGCCAGGACTCCGGCGTGGGTAACTACATAAGCGCCGCCAGCCCGCAGCCGGGCTCCGGCTTCGGACACGGCATCGCCGTAAGTACCCCGCGCCCGCTCGGGGGCTGTCCTGGGGCGAGGGAGGGGGCTCGGGGGGTGGTGGCCCTGCGGCGAGCAAGGCCTCTCGCTGCCGGAACCTGCGAGCCGTGTCCGACCCGCCACAGCCGGTACCAGCCGGAGTCGTGGAGTCGCTAATCGCTGATTAATCACTGATTAATCATTGATTAATCACTGATTATCTGAATGTTCTGGCTGGAATCATTAAGGTTGGAAAAGACCTCCAGAATCATGGAGTGGTTCCTGCCTTGTCAACCAGACCGTATCACAAATTGCCACATTTCCAGGGATGGTGACTCTGCCACTGCCCTGGGCAGCCCATTCCAATGATTAACCTCTCTTCCAGTGAAGAAATTTTTGCCTAATACCCAACCTGGACATCTCTTGGTGCAGACACTTGTCTGGAGCCTTCTGCAGCCAGACCTGTCACATCTCAGAGGGGAATATTGAATAAATACTTGATTTAAATCCCTGCTTATCCATATGGGCTTTATATCAGCCCAGCTACCCCTCCTGGCTGATGCACCCTTTGGCAGATAGAGCAACAATCCCTTCTCCTGTTGAACAAGCAAAATCAGCTCAATAATTTGGCTGGTGGGACCCCAGTGGGGGGACAGCCATGTCCTGCTCCTCTTCACCTGTTGCTGACCTTTGGGGTCACTTCCAGTCCCTGAGAGCTGCAGGTTCCGAGCGAGGGGCTCCTCTCGGCCGTGGGTCACCGGGAGGTGCCTCCTAACGCCGCGTTGGGTCTGCGACCGCACTAATGAGGGGCAGAGATTGGCTTAACAAGGCTGCACGTGGCTGTGTCACTGTGTGTGAGCATGAATGGGGCTGGCCTCCACCCCAGCACAGGCTGCAACGCCGGCTCCTGCCCTTTTTGGGGTACAGTCAGGAGCTGCTCTCTGTCTCCTGTACGATGAGGAGGTGCAGAGGCTCCCCCGAAGGTCCCTCAAACCGAGAGAACTTCACTCACTCCCTGATGGAATTGGATGGGGGGAGCTGGAGTGTAGTGCAGACAAAGTTCCTGAAACTGTTATTTTTATTGCAAAAAAGACAAACCCTCTGCCTCCCTTTGTGCCCGTGTGCTCAATTCCCATCCCGGGCCTGCCCCCCCCATGGTCACACCATGGATTTGACAATCCCTGTGGATCAATTCTAGCAGAAACATGGAATAATACTGCTCTGCAAGGAGCTACATCAGTTCAAACTGCCACCTCTCGCTGCTAGCACCTCTTATTTCCATTTTTCACCTAAAGACCTGTTTGTGCTTGAAAACTTGGGCACTTTGGCCTCAGCAACACCTCAGTTTTTCAAGTGATAGTCACCAGGTCCAAGCCTGGATATCTAGATTTGTCTGCACTAACACTTCGCAAAGAACCATTTTATAATTGACTTGCAGATTGGCAGCCTCTTAATTCCCCCAGTAACTGCAAAGAATCCCATAGCTTTTTTTACATATATATTAATTTAACACTCTTCATTTACTAACCCTGGTTTAAAAATAAAGAAGGGAAAACCCCAGAGCTTATTTTTGCACCTGGGGGAATGAGAAGATGATGGTCTTGGAAAGGTGACCATAGGGTTTGACCACACCTGGTGACCAGAACAGCTCTCGGAAATCCCTATTCATGCTGGCAACACAGTCTTTCAAGTCCTTTGATAATTTCTTGGCAAAATTAATAATCAGCTGTTCCCATGTATAGAGCACTGATGAACTTAACAATTGTACAATTTTAGGGACCTTTGATTGCAACGGCTTTTACAAATGGATACCATTGAAACGTTACACATGGTTGGTTGCCATCTCACTTGGAGGTATTACAGTATATCCCATTTGTACTTTGTGCTGAACTACCATCTCCCCTATATTTACTTTAAGTGAACAATTTTTTATCTTCATTTCGTCTTTCCTTGGCCTTTAATCATTCCTTTCTGTGATTTGTGTTACTCAAATCAACCTCATGGGTTGGAAACTGGAAGGTAGATCCGAAGCTAAACCCCCAAAACTCACTTTGTCATCTTCATGATGCTTCGTGCAGTAATTTGAAGATGCAGAAAACCCAGAAAGCTGAGGGGAATCACCCTCAGTGCTGGCAGCCAGAATCCCAATGGGATCAGTGATCTGCTCCCATGGCACTGGTTTAAAAATAGCTGAGCCCCACTGCTTTATTACTGAGAAACCATCATTCTTAATTAAGTGCTGTACCAAATATTACAGCTAAAAGATAACATTGTAACTTGTAACCATAGAGCAATTATCAAGATTAAAAAAAAATTAAACCTGAGCAAATTAAATTAAAGACATTACCTGAGCACCGCAGCCCTGGATCGCTGCCAGTTTCCTACCCTTTGAACTAAGCTCGAGTTAATTAAATGTTTAATTTTTATTTTTTTATTATTATTTGGCCTTTGGCATATTCATCTTTGCAAACAAATATTCTTAACACTCGGAATGGAATAGATTAGAAAATGCAATGAAAAACAGAAGTTATCCCAGTTAAATGGCATGGGTTTACCTCCAGAGCTCCGAGCCCGGACAGGCAGATGGAATGGATGTGACAGATTTTATTTTCCTGCCTCTTGCCCAGCACTACATGATCAATGTCACATCATTTACATTCAAAAATGAGCCTATGAAATTAGAATTAAAGTTAGTCAAGGGGCCAGGAACTGTGGAAAACGTTCAGAGACTTTAAACTACATAAAAATAGATTTATACCTAAACACTAGTGGATAAAGGGGGTTTCTATTTACTCTCCATCTCCACACACACCCCCAAGATTACCTGAAATTGTTCTGTCAATTGATTTGCTCCACCAAGGAGTGTTTTTTATGGGAAAGGAAAAAGTGCCATAAGCACTCTTGCTTAATCCCAGCTATTACTTGCACGTAGCGGTGTCTGTTCGCCGATCAATTTGTCAGAATCCTTCACGTTTCCTGGGCCATCAGCCTTTGGAATAGTGAGGTGGTACCCGAGGCCAGCTGGAGCCCGAGCAGAACATCATAACTCAGGCTAATAACGCGCGGTGACGGCAGCCCCGCCAGATTGATGGGCTGTAATCACTCCTCACTTAGCACAGCCCATCACTGCAGCCATCAGTTACTGGCCAGCGCTGAGACTCAAACCATTAACGACTTAAAAACAAAGTGCTTTTAATGTTGCTCATTACTAATTAAAATAGATTTTGAGAGGAGGAAATGAGCCTTATTATTAATTCCTCAAGGAACACTGAGTTTGAAATTCTTGCGGCAGCGGCTGGTCCTGGCTGTCCCGGCATCCCCGGGGCAGGATTTGGCTGAGCTGCAGGGTCAGGGGGCAGGGATCAGTTCCCACATCCCTGCAGGATCCTGCTGGGACCTCACCCCAAGCACAGCTGTTTGGGGATGGGTTTTGGAGGTCATCCCAAAATGACTGGGGAGCATCCTCGCCCAGACAACCCCACGAGCAGCTGCCTGCAGAAGCAGTGCCCTAAATATTTCTGTCTCTTTTGTACATTATATATCTCAGCCTTAAGCACCGGCAGGGACAGAGTGTAGGAGGCTGGAGCTCTGTTACCAAATAAATCCTGGCCACCGCAGTGTGCCCAGGCAAAACTTGTCACCTTCCAGGTACTTCAGAGAAAACTCATTTTACCAAAGCGTGTAAATTCCTGGCTAACAGGCGCCTGAGGAACGCTTTGTGTCCTGGCCGTGTACCAAGTCACATTTTACTGTTCCTAAACCAGCCCAGCCCTCAGCTAAGCCCCCAGTCCAGGCTTAGCTGGGATGGAACTGGAAATAAGAGCAGGGAATACATGAGACCCCCTCTCCCATGGGGGCTGTCTTGGGAACACCTCAGCATTCCAGCCAGTCCCTCTCATCCTCCCTCGGGGTGGATCGGAGCAGGCTGTGGCCACAAAGTGTTTGCAAACACTTTGGGGTTTTTTTTTGTTAAGAATCCTAATTGGCCTCAATTAAGTGTCCCTCTCCCGTGTCCGTGTCACCTTCTCCCCACGCAGAGTCTCTCTGGATGTCCGGGCAAGACGGGACGAAGTTTCTGAAGGGGCCCACGGTTGGGTGATCTCATCAGACTTTGAGCACTACATCATCATCATCATCATCATCACCATCATCACCGCCAACGCAAACTGGAGGTGGCACTCGAAGGACTTGGGTTGTTTAAAAATCTCTCTCATCATCTCATGAATCTGCTGTACTATAAAAACAACAGCTTTTAAAAGTATGTATATAAAACCCATTTCTTGTTCGTTTTATTTTCTCGATGGGTTTCCCCCCTCCCCTTTTTAAACCTCTCCTGACCCACATTTTTTTGTAGCGTTTTTGACATAGTCTCGTAGCCACGTAGTCGGAATTCTTTGTGTATGTAGCGAGAGCCTAACCATAGTGTAACTGTTATATTAAGGGGTTTCTTTTGCTTTTCTTTCCCACCTCCCCCCTTCCTCCTCCCTTCTGTTTTACGTAGTTGTTGTTGCTTAAAGGATGCTGAGATGGTGACAGGAGCCTTGGCCGCCGGCGGGGGGAGCGGAGCCGGCGGTGGGCACGGCACGGGGGCTGGCAGGGCACGGGGAGGGGGGAGCAACAGGTTCTCTGGCCCTTCTTTTCCTTTGTGGCATCTTGGTTACTCTAATTCTCTCTATTTTCGGCAATAAGGCGAGGGCGACAAACTTTTTGCGCGTCCTTTTTCTATATAAGTGCTTTTTTTTGTTGAAAGAGGTGATATAAGGTTTTTTGAAATTGTGAATTCTGAAAAAAAAAAAAAGAAAAAAATAATAAAATGCTGTAAATACAATTCCATTAACTACATAGAAACTATTAAGAAAGAGAAATACAAACCTATTTTTGTGACGGAGTCAGCCTAAGGCAGTTTCTCTATGGAAATGGATGAAAAAAGACAAGGAAGTTGTAGCCTTTGGGGCGGCTGCCGGAGCTGGCCGGGGGGGTTGTGCTGCCGTGGGACCCTCCCAGCTCGCCCAGCTCGGACCAGCAGCTTCTCAGACGTGCACAGCTTACCAAGGAACAGTCTAGTGGTATTTTTATTTTAATTTAAAACCTGCTTTTCCCAAAACTGATCAAGAAGCTACAATTTTTCCTACTCGACGCATTTACGGTTCAAAGCACACCTTTATTTTGGGTTTTTTGGTTTGGTTGGTTTTTTTTTTTCAGTCATTGTTTTAAACTAGATCAACTTGCTGTCCAGTCATTTCAGCTGCTCTGGGCACCCCTCTGGGCAGAGCAGCGTCCAGCTTGCATGGTTTCCTTTATTATCCATCACTTTCTGTATTAACAAATTAGAAAGCAACTTTGGTTGGTTTTGATTTTTTTTTTTCTTTTTTTTTTTCTTTTTTTTTTTGGGAATACCTCAGTGCTACAAGTTTCACCCTAGAAGCAACGGAAGATTTTAATTTATTGTAGTTGTAAACAGAATTTAAATGAAATAAAGTATAAAACATCATTGCACTGTGACTGGTAGGGGAAAAACTGACAGTTTCCTATTTGCACATGTTTAATATTTGGCTGTTATATATATGGTCCTCTGTTGGGGGAGGAAACTTATGAAGGATATTTTTTAATTTAATTTTTTTAATATTGGTAAATAGGCCTGCAACAGCAAACTAGAAGTACAACATGGTAGGTGGCATTAAGAACATACTGTAGTGTGGATATATTTCTTCTTTTTTTAACGTAATATTGACAAGTTTTATTAATATTTTTTTAAATTGTTACGTTTATAAATTTGGTACTTTAGGTACAGCCAGTATAAGACACTGAATGCGACATTTGTTAAAAAGAGCTGCTGCACTCCTATTTTTGTAAATTTTACTAACAAGTAGACTAATGTAGACATTCAATAGACAAGGTAGAGCAAGGCATCTTTAACAAAACAAGGCACCATACTGCTAACCGAAAGGAGAAAACCTTGTTTTTCTTGTTTTTAAAAAAGAATCATGCTTTTTATGTAATATTTTAGGTTTTTTTCTTATTTCAGAACAACCAGGTTTAAGCAAAATGCTGGACGCTTTTTAAATATTGAGACTTGATCAAGTAATAAAAGAAAATAGAACCGAATTCTTTAAAAAATAAAAAGGTAAAAAAAAAAAAAAGGATGAACCACATTCCCTGCAATTCAATGTGCTGTCAGGGAATTTTTTATTGCTATTTTGTCAATGTTGATGATGTACTGTACTACCAGTTGGTTTTCCTCTCCATTCCCTGTCACCTCATAGAATATTCTTTGTTGATCATTGTTGTATGTTAATAGTGTATAAAATGGCTTATCTTGTAAGAGTGCTGTCCTGATGGTAGTGTAGTGAATTTTCCCCCCCTCTTTCTCTCTTCCTCTTCTAGTACATATTGGTAGGTGTATCGTAATTAAGGTTAAAAACTTAGATGTAGTTATTCAGATTTAGGACCAGTAAGGATAGAACTTTCTCTTATTTAAGAAAAAAAAAATGCTAATAATTTTGGGAAGGTTTTCCTCTTTTGTTTTTTTTCTTCTCTTTTTTCTTTCTGTGCTTTTTTTTTCTCTTGTTTATTCTTTTTTCTTTTGCTGATCTGATGCGGTTTCAACTAACCAAAGGTCTCACAATGTTAAAAATGCTGGCAAACTCTTAAGGCATTTGTAGATCCCCACCCTTGACTTTGGAAAGGGGATGTGCCATACTACCTTAAATGCTAATGCTAGATATGCAAAACTGGATTTTTTTAATTTATTTTTTAAAAGAGGGAGGCACGGTATATTAAAACGATTTTACTAAGAGAAAAAAAAAAAAACATATTTTTTTAAGAATGCTCAGAAGAAATTGCTAATCTGTGTGAATATGTTTTAGATGTTTATATACCTTTTGAGAAGTCCCAGTGGCCCATAGCACAAATGTCGTGGAATCCAAGATGTTTTGATGTGGCTACCTAGGCTAAGGTTCACGTTAGTCCCCCACTCATCTAGAAATCCATTTTGAAGGATTTTTTTTTTTTCTTTTTCTTCGTTTGTTTGGGGGTTTTTTGTAAATTTTTCAGCACAAAGGTTCAGCTCCACCTTTGTTTTACTCAAGCCCAGGGAGCGAAGGATCGTGGAGTCATGGACTGGTTTGGATTGGAAGGGACCCTAAAGACCATCCAGTTCCAGCAGGGACACCTCCCACTGTCCCAGGGCTCCCAGCCCCAGTGTCCAGCCTGGCCCTGGGCACTGCCACGGCCCCCGGGGTGACCAAAACCAGGCTGGGTGACCTGGGCACCCAAGGGCAGGGCCGTGTCCCCAACACCAGGGACATTTCCAGGAGCCACAAGGGCCTGGGACTCTCCCCCTTCAAATAACCCAAGTCCTTTGTGATCGGCTTGATTAAAGCGAAGCCTGATCTGTCCTTTGGGGTCTTTATTTTTTTCTTACACTTCATAAATGTTCATTTTGAGTTGAATTTGTAGCTTGGACTTTAAGGTAGCATGGCTCTCTTTGCTGTAAGTTGATTTTTTTTTCCATTGTACAGCAGCGTCTGCTGGTGAATGTCACACATCTTGCTAGGCTTAGTTAAACCATTGGGTAATTGTGGGTGATAACGACCTGAAAGGTGTTGGGATTTCTTTTCTTCCCTGCTGGGCAGCCTAGGATGCTGCTTTCATCCGTAGTGTGAATGAGGGCTAGCGACTCCAGCCACACGTCCCTTCCTGTTTCGTTTCTGCCATTCACTCAATGCAACATAATCAATAATAAAGCAATATAGTTTACTACATTTTTACTGAAGGCCAGCCATGGTTCTGTATGATATTGCATATGAAACTGTTTAAAAAAAAAAAAAAAAAAAAAAAAACCAACACTAACTCATAGCTGTCTTTTATGCTATAGCGATGTCTCTTGGGTGGAATCTTCTGAATTCTTTTTTTTAGTGGTTTTGGTTTGTTTTTTTAAAGCGACACAGTTGAGAGAGAGGGAGAGTGAGGTTAGGTTTAGGGCGAAGAGACAGGAAGCATGGAAGACACGCGGGCAGATCCTGGTCTGCACACAGACACTGTAGAGTTTCCTACGTACAGAATCCAGACCACCCTGCTGCCGCGCCAACACTACGTGAGCAGATTCTGTAAGCTAAGCAATACTTTAATACTGTAATAAAATTACCAAAAAAAAAAAACCACAAAATAATAATAATAATAATAAAAAAAAAAGAAAAAAAAAGTAGTTTGAGAAAGCAAATCCTCGTTGGTCGGTTGTCGGCCCCCAGCAGTCCAAGCTGTTGTGTGGAGAGCTCAGTGCCCGGTGGGCAGCAGGGTCAGCCCTGACCCCTGGGCTCCTCTGTCGCGTGACCCTCGTAGGTAGCAACCCCCTGTCATTCTCTGTCGTACGAGGTCTGAACTCCCATCAGTACTAGGATGCAAGTGAGCATTTCAGGTGGTCATAAATGTACCTAAATAAACTATGGCACAGTGGCAGGCCTAGCCCTTCCTTTTATACTTTAGTATGAACTGATGAGAACTTTGGTAGTGACTTTTTTTTTATATATATACATATATATATGTATCTATATATATCAAGCATCTTTCAGGTCTCTGTGTATGGCTTTCTGAAGCCCTGTTGTAAAATACTATGTGGATGGGGGTCTCTCACATCACAGATGTGGAAAGTATAATTTTATATTTGTATTTTCAAATAAATAAGTTTGTGAAAGGTTTCCATCCTCTACTGTGGTCCAGAAATCAATGTGTTTGTCTGACGAAAAAATACAATAAACTGTTTTGAACAGATCCATGGAGTCCCTTTCATTGGTGGGGGGAGGAATATTTATTCTTGGGGGGGTGATATCAGCCCCATCACCCCAAAACCCATCACCCTGCCACCCATCCTGCTCCCATGGGGTGGGCAGCACATCCCTGCCCTTGTCCCCATGCCCCTGCCCAGTGCCCCAAGGCTGATCCCTCATCCTGTGCTCTGCCAGGCACATTTTTGGCATCGTCAGCACTGATCCTGTTTCCAGGAGGGGCAGGGGGTGCCCCTGTGTTCCCAATCCCGTTAGATAAATTCCCAGTCCCCCACATCCTTGCTGTGTGTTTTCCTCCTTGCAGTGACATGCTCTGGCTGGCTTCACACCCTCTCCCAGCTCAGATATTCCACCAGAGGCTGTTTCCCTTTGGCTCTTGGCCTGGAGCGGAGCCACCTTCCCCCCACCCCTCCTGTGAATACTGACATCGTTCCAGGGTGACACAGGTGCCTTTCCTGGGGAGATCAGGCTGGGACTGGGCAGGGATGGAGGGGATGCTCCAGCCCCAGCAGCACCAACAAACCTCCCCACTCCCTCAGCCCCCTGCTCGGGCATCCATCCCCCCTGGGTCCACTGTCCCGGGGGTCCCAGCCCGGCCCGTGCTGGTGAAGGTCAGAGCACGGCAGGATGCAGGACAGGCTCTCTGGAAAGCAGTCAACACATCAAGCCCTTAATGGGATTGATGATTAGTGGAGCACCGAGGGGAAAATTAGATTAGAAAAACAAATGAAAATAATTTCGGAAGTCATGTTTGTTCGGGGTGGAAGGAGCTTCCACTGCGAGGGCTGCAGGAAACGATTTGACTGCAATCCAGAAGAAAAGGAGCGCGGGTCTGGAGTACATTAGTGTGGTGGGAGGCCGGGAATAGCAGCCACTTAACCCTGTCATTCAGCAAACATTAGTGAATTATGAGTGTATTATATGTGGGTGATGTGTTTTGTGCAGAGCCCGCGGGCCCACTGTAGCAGCACTGAAATGGGAGTGGGGGTCGGTGTCAAAATGTAAATTTTTATACCAGCTCTGGAATAAAAATAAGATTTTGTGTTCGCCTCCCAGCTACTGAAATCAAATTGCAGCCGAAATCAGAGTTGTAAAATAAGCAAAAATTTCCCTTCCCTGTCAAATTAGTGCCCCGATAAAGAAAACAAGGGAGATAAATGTGATTTACTTCCTCTCCCTCCTGTCATAAACATTTATGGCCGATCTGTAACAATGAACTGCAGGAGGCAGCTGGGGCCATTGGGGTTGTGCAGTGTCACCCACATGGGGGTCTTTGGGCACTGTGCCCCCAGTCCTGCACCCCTGCCCTGTCCCACAGGCTCTGCTGTACCCCAAGCCACAGGTGGCTGTCCCAAATCTCAGAGTAAATCCTGGGTTTATTAACCTGTGTGGAGGACTTTAGCACCCTCTGCTCTTCAGCAGAGCTCATCGCGCATCTCGAGGCTGCAGTTCAGCAGCACAAACCAAGCCAGCGTTTATTAATTATGAGCTTAAGCACTCCCTTTCACGGCTATTTACAAGGGCCGCCTCATTATTAATAAAGAATAATAAAACAGAAGGGTTTAGAGCTCATTTGTTCCACTGGGTACCAGTCCCTGTGGTGGCACGAGCCTGGATGCCACCCAGCCTGAGAGCACTGAAAACCCACCCCAAAAAAAAACCCACCCCTTTTTACCATGCTGCATTCAATTATATAAAATACCATCAGAAATGAGCAATGCCAGCAGCTCCACATGTTGAGGGCTGCAGTTTTCAGCTGGTCACGAGGTGGTGGCAGCGCTTGGGTAAGGAGAGACTCTTGTAATTCATTAGCGCTTTGCAAAGGGCAGCGGTACTTGACTCCGTTTGTGCATTAGGCAAAGGCTGATTCCTGCTATTTACCTCCACGGCAACGGCTGGAATTAGCACGGAGCAGCTCCCACGGGCCGGGCTGGCTGCATCCGCTGCTCTACAGGGCAAACAGAGCTTAGCAGAGAACCACGGAAAGGTTTGGGTTGGAAATAACTTCAAAAACCATCCAGTTGCACCCCCTGCCATGGGCGGGGGTACATTCTGCTATCGCAGGTTGCTCCAAGCTGCATCCAACCTGGCCTTGGGCACTTCCAGCTTCTCTGGGCAACCAGGGCCTCTCCACCCTCACAGGGAAGAATTTCTTCCCAATACCCCATCTAAATCTGCCTTTCTTCAGCTTGAAGACACTCCCCTTGTCCCGTATCACTGCATGCCCTTGTGAAATTAAATTAAATAATTAAATAATTTCCAGTATGAGTGGAAGAGCCTGGTCCCCAAAGCCACTGTACCCCACGGTGGCAGCAAGCCCAGGTCCCCAGCTTGACCTTCCCAACATTAACAACCCTGACAGGGCCAGGGCTGCTGAAACTCGGGCACATTCCCACCCACTGCTGCGTTTCTGGCAGCCTGGGGACCAGCCGAGGTCCTGGTGACAGTGTCCAGCCCACAGCCTGCTGCTACCACTGGCTGCTAATTGCTGCGACACATTGAGTGGCACTCGCCCCAGGAGCGGGTGAGAGGAGCCCACGCAGCTCTCCCTCTCGCTAGTAATTACTGATTAAAAACTAGTTAAAAAGCCAATGAAGACTGAAACGTGCATTAACCGGGTGACCCCAGCTCGAGCCAGCCGCAGAGAGATGGGAGTGGGTACAGAACCAGCACTGGCAGCGTCACCATGGCTTGGTGACACCCAGCAGGGATCTGTCACCTCCTGCATCTACAGAGCACCCAGCGCGGGCACTGATGTGACATAAACAACAGCAAGAATAAAAAGCAGGAGAAAGTTCCTGCTTTTGCCTTTTCTAAGCCCACTATATGTGTTTGGGTCACCATTAAAATCACTCAGGGTTTTTACAGGGCTTTGCCTCTTCAAAGCAAGGCAGCAGTTTGTTCCTCTCAGCCCCTTTCATCCAGAGATCCAAAGTGCTTCCTATCGAGCCTTTCACAACCTTTTGATGGGTGGGGAATTCCTCTTTTTTAATCTTGAAAAAGTGAGCCTGGCTGGGCCACGGGCTCCAAACCTTCCTGACTGGAGGTGGAGCCGAAGCCAGATCCCATCCCTGTCCCTGTCCTGCTTTGCCCCAATAGTGGCCGAGTTACAGAGCAAAGGATGCCTGAGCTGAGATGCCAAAGGGAGGTGAACACCTGCAGGGGTGCAGCACCCAGGGCGGGGGTCAGCATCCCCAGCTGGGGCACCAGGAACCAGCACACATCGGCCCAAAGGATGCGCGGCCGCGCTGGCAATTCCGACCCTGCAACCTCCGCGCTGGCCCCATCGATCCGGGAGCATCCCCGAGCGGGGATGGCAGCGGGGCGGACACGGGAAGGTCACCGGCGCATCCCGGCCGGAGCCCAGCCCCGAGCATCCCCAGCCCCGAGCATCCCCAGCCCCGCGCATCCCCTGGGCTCCGGATCGCAGCCGCACAATGGAACAGGCGCCGGTGCCACCCGGAGCGCGGGGAGGCTACCCGAGCCCCGCAGCCGCACGAACAATGCTCTGCCATTAGCAATCAGGATATCGGCGCGGCCGCTCATAGAAAATCAAGAGGCAAAATAATTGAGTCAATAGCGCTGCGAAAGGATTGCTCCTTCAGCCCCATTCTTGTGCTAACAATCCTCCAGCAGGGCTGAGGATTCAAAAGCTGGGAGAATCAAAAAGGAATTGATTTGATTCAGAGCTTCAGCCCGGGCTGTATTTAACACATCATTTTTTGCTTGCTCTACATAGAATAGAAACTGTTTGAAGGCAGAGGGGCGGGAAGCACAGGAGCAGGAGAATATTCTGGATTTGCCGCTTTTCCAAGAGCGGTTGGACCCACACTGTCCCCCCAGAGGGCTGACAGACCCTGAGGACCCACAAAGAGACACCCCTGGGCTCCGAGTCCCCTGAGCATCCACCGAATCCGGCTGGGCCCGCGGCTAAAGCAGGAGCAGAGCGAATGAGGGGAAGCGACTCGTGCTGCGGATCGCTGCTCCGTGTCCTCTCCGCTCCGCCGGAGCCGCCGCCCGCATCCATCAGGCTCAAGGGCAGCTGCTGCGCTCTAAGGGCGCGGGAGGCAGCGCCGGGGATGCTTCCCCTTGGGAGGAGGCAGAAGGTGCCTTTTGATCCCTCCCGGCCTCGGCACAGGGTCACAAATCCTCCTCTCCCGCTACCAAGCGGCCACGAGCAAATCCGCGCGATTGCCACCCAAAAGGGTTGGGATTCACAAATTCCCAGCGGGGGCACAAACTCCCCGCAGCTCCTCCGGGGGTTCTGCAGAGCTGTGCCAGAACTCGCTTTCTGCTCCCTTCCAAACCACCGTTTCCAGGATCCGGCAGCATCCCAGGACGCTCCTTCCTCCCAGAAAAACTTCCAGGGTTAAACCCCTCGCACTCTGAGGTCTCTCTGACAATTACCTGCTTTAGGCAAACATCCCTATACATTTTCATGACATCCGTAACAATTTCTGGGGGCCCTTATTGGCCTGCTTTTCATCTATGAAAGGGGCAGAAAAATCCTCATCCAGCTCCAGCATCCCACCAATGAAGACAATTGCCCCAGATTCCATCAAACGTGAGGGCAACGACCACTGGGAGAGGACCAACGACGAGAACAACCCCACAGTCCCCTCCAAGGCTGTTCTACAAACCTCACATTTAAACATCAGCAACACTGAGACAGCTCAGAACATCCACACTTAAAACACTTCCAGAAAAATCTAAATTAACTGCAGAATAAAACCCAGTATATCCTGAGCAGGGGAAGGAGCAAGTGCCAAGAACATTCCAGCAAAGCCATTTCTGTGCTCATTGTGTGGCACATGAAGCTCTTTAAACCCTTTTGGGTCGTTATATCCCTCACTCAGCCCAGCTGGCGGCTGCCGACACAGCAGGGACCCCCAGACCCCCACCCAGGCAGCTGATCTGATGTGTTGATGAGCAAGTCATGTCGCTGTAATAAGGAGTGTTTATTTGAATAATAAGGTCAGGGAGTTAAGTAGTTGGTATTCCACTCGTAGGAAGCAGTTTGCACAGTGTCACTAATAATTAAAGGGGTTTTTTGACTAATCTAGTTGCTCTTCCTAAATATACTCCACTCTGTTCAAGAAACTCATCAAAGCAGCGAAGTGATCTTCGAGGTTATTAATCTCCTTTGCTCCACAGCTGGAGCAAATTTATTTGCTTGAATTAGCATGTAATAAACTTATAATAAAGCTGCCATATCCCTCGCTTTAGAGATATAGTTTGTGTAATGGGTAGTTAAATCTAGGTAATGTAGCCATGGTCTTTAGGCTCGGCGAGAAGGGGAAAGGAAAAACTCAGCAGAGTGCTGTGTTATCCCCAGCACCGAGGTTCAGTGGGATTTCTTCCAGGTCAGGAAATTCAAACTTTTTGGAGACCACTGGGTCAGATATTAAGCAGAAATTCTGCCCTGGGAGGGTGGGCAGGCCCTGGCACAGGGTGCCCAGAGCAGCTGTGGCTGCCCCTGGATCCCTGGCAGTGCCCAAGGCCAGGCTGGACACTGGGGCTGGGTGCAGCCTGGAGGGTGGAAGTGGGTGATCTTTAAGGTCCCTTCCAACCCAAACCATTCCGTGAATCTGTGACTCTGCCAACCCCAGCAGCCCCTTTACCACCTCCACCAGAAAACCAGGAACAGCCAAGACCTGTTTAGCAGCTCCCACAATACAGCAAAGGAGGAGTGGTACCAAAGGAGAATTAGCCCCAAAAAGCACCCTCAGGGCTGTCCACAGGAGGTGAAGCTCAGCCCCACGGCTGTGCAGAGACCTGGTGGAGCAGCAGGGGACACTCAGGTTGGCATCAGAGCCACCAACACCAGCAGGACCCACAGAGACAGAACATCTCAAATAGGGCTGGGCTTGGCGCAGGGTGTCCAAGTGAGAGGAATTAATTCGCTTCAGTTCACAAAGTTGAGCCTTTCTAGGCTGCAGTTTCCCAGGAACAATAAATCCTCTCAGTTCCCCTTCCTGCAGAACACTCACGGCACCACTGGTGGGGAATGGGCAGATGGAGACAGATGTGGCAGAGAGCAAAGTTCAGCTGCACGGGGAGGACTGGCCCCCACCTCCTCCTCAGAGGTTATTATTCACAGAGCCTGGCTAGTAAATAATTTTTCCCACTCCCCATTTCAGCTCTTTTCTGTTCCTGCTCTGCGCTGTAGCAGGGCCTGGGCATTAGCCAGAGGTGTCAGAGGTGTTAGACAAGGTATTAAGGAGGTGTCAATGGTGAAATAGCTGGGATTACAGTAAAGTCTAAATAAGGTGTAAAATAAAACCAAAGGTGATAAAGTCGTTGATAAGAAAAGCTGGAGAAAAATAGGAGTGCAATTATTTTTCATCCTGGTTGTTCACTCTCACAGTGCATTATCTATGGCTTTGCAAAGACTTAAGTGAGATTTTTTTCCCACTCTATGGTATTTTCTCCCGGCAGCACCGTGGCTCCACGGCCCGTGCACGGCAGGGAAACATCCAGCACCTCCACACAAACCCACACCTGCCCAGGAGATGCCCCTTCCTCCTCCTCCATCCTTGTCCAGGGGAGAGAAGAGGCCATTCTGGGGAGGACAGGGAGTTTGGGAGGCTGCGACCTTGGCAGGAGCCACCAGAGCCAGAGCCCAGCTATGGGAAGAGGAGGGTGCTGATGGGGACGTGCCTCTGCCGGGCTGTCACCCCAGCTGTCACCGGGCAGGGACTCACCTTCCCCGGCAAGAACACATCAATCATCCCGACAGCCCCTAATCAGGCAGACGGAGCTCGGCGGAGGATGGAGAGCTCACGCTCCCCCCTCCCCGAGCAAATTGTGTAGGGGGGAAAAAAATAATGCAAGAAATTACTCCGGATGGCAAATCAACAAATTAGCCTTGATTACTATCCGGGTCTCTCAGCCTCCTCTTCCTCGTGCTCATCAGCTCTGTCTGCCGAGCCCCCTTGCCCCTGCAGTGCTCGCTCCTGCTGGAGCTCCTGCGGCTTTCCCTGGGGCAGCTCCTCACGGGAACCTCACAGGAACCTCACGGGAACCTCACAGGAACCTCATGGGAACCTCACAGGACCCCCCCCGGCAGCTGCAGGCTCAGGGGGACACCCCGAAGGAGGGAGGTGCCTTCTCAGGAGCCTAAATGGTGCAGGAGGATGCAATGGCAGAGCTCTGCCGAGATTTCCTGGCTCTGGGCTCTGAAGCCAGC
Source organism: Vireo altiloquus (assembly GCA_013396875.1). Taxonomy (NCBI): domain Eukaryota; kingdom Metazoa; phylum Chordata; class Aves; order Passeriformes; family Vireonidae; genus Vireo; species Vireo altiloquus. The sequence goes on from VZRF01004997.1 coordinate 1,061,897, forward strand.
GGCCTTTTCTGCCAGGCACGAGCCAAAATGAGAGTCTTTTTCAGAAAAAACACAGGGGAATAATTCCGGTGATGGAAAAAAAAAATATTTAAAAGCACGTTCATCTGCAATTCTCCCAGTGCTGTGAAGGGTTATTAACTGATTGGATTTCATCACATCCCACTTTGCTGCTGCAGAGGCTGATTGTCCCATATTTGCATTTCTCTTGGACAAGCAGCACTCCTGGCCCCCACGGTGGGCACAGGGCCGTGCCACGTGATGGGATGGAGCAGGAGCTCAGCTCCATCCCAGCACAGTTAAACCACCAGGAACAGTTCTCTCAGGACCCCTGAGGCCCATGGTCATCCAGGAGTGCTTTCCCCCTCGCTCAGAGCCAGGAGCTGGGAAGCAGCATCATTTCAGATGTGAACTTCTTAGAGTTAATTTGTTTTGGTTCTTTTAAATGGCACAGAACTGCCAGGCAGGCTGACATCACCCGTGAAGGCATTTAAAGAAATGGATGAATACAAGCAGGAGATGGATGTGCTGGCCAAGTACAACCCGGGCGAGCTCAGGTACACGAGCGTGGTGTTCCTTCCCTGCTTATCATCTTCATTAATAATGTCTTTACTCCGAAGCCATTTCCATCATCACGGCTTTGCAGTAACGACCCTGGCGCAGCTCAGCGCTGCTGCCTCAATCTTCTCACAGAACAAGCAGCAAAATAAGGGAGATTAAAACCCAGCAGAAACAAACGGCCTTCGCCTGGGGAGAGCGATCAGGGGGTGTTAAAGGCAGCCTGAATGCCAGGATCCCAGGCAGGGGGCACAGGCTGGGTCCGAGCTGGCTGTGGCCACCACAGGCACCCCACAGGCCACCCTGGCACCTCCCAGACCAGCCAGGTCCAGTGGCCTCACGCACAGCTCTCATTAGAGGTGTGACATTCAATAACCTGAGCAACCAGAGGTGGGTTCTGCTGGAGAGGCTGCAGACCCTTGGCTCTGAGGGGAGCTGCTAGCAGCATCCCAAAGCTGAACCTCTGGTGCTGCATCCCCAGCCCCAACAGCTCCTGCTCCAGTCCCAGCTCCAGAGGAGAGGAATCACATGTAATAAACCTGCATTTCACTCTGTTCATCCATCAAACCCTCCTCCTCCTCCATCTCCAGACCTGGGGATGGAAGTGTGCATGGACAGCTCAGGTGCCAGCTGGGCAGGGACAGATCCAGCCCATTCCCACCCCTGCAGCCACCCAGAGCCAGCACCATATCCCTCTTACCTGGGAAACACGAGTTTTACAGTGCCAAGGGCAGGGGGAAAATCATCTCCTCTTGCAGGGCAGCAGAGATGTGCTGCGAGTGCTGATCACAAACTCTGCAGCACTTCGGGGTGGTGGAAGCCCACGGAGATGTCACAGCTCCTGTCCCCAGTGTCCCCACAGATCCTGCCTTCATCACCCACCTCTGGCAACTTGGTTTTGCAGGCAAGAGGCGCTGGAAAAAAACAGAAGTTACTATTAAAAAGGCCGAGAAGAGCCTTGTTTGTCCGGATTTGTATCAGCCAGGCCTTAGAGGCACCACGGGAAGGGCTCTGTGGTGGCACACGCGGCCCCCACCCACCAGCCAGGCAGGCTGTGACCCACCACGGGCCAGGGCTGTCACCCAGCACGTTCCCAGCCCGGCACACGGCGCAGCAAAGGGAAGCAGAGATATTAAGTGGCTGATTTACATAGTAATCTGCACGGGGAGAGATGTTCGGGGCGCGCTCAGCCTTCATCAGAACACTTGTCATAGTTGTGCTTCCATTTGAAGGGGGAGGAGAAGGGAAATGAGTCCTTGGGTTTTTGCACGTGTTATTTTTGGTGTGAAAGCAGGGGCCTGCTGCAGCAAATCAGAGCCAGCATCCCTCCCACAGGGATCCCACCCTTGGCTGGATCCCACCAGTCCCACTGCTGATGGTGGCATTTGGGGTCAGGGGGGTGCAGGCAGTGAGGGAGGAGCTGGGGCTGAGCAGAAAACCACCAACATTAAAGTTTTCAATAAAACATCCAGGTGAACACTGAGGTCTCACCTATGGGTGCCCCAGCTCCTCAGCAACACCTCCCCCGTGGACTTAGCAAAGTATTTCCACTTTAACGTAAAAACGTTCATGTTCATGAACAACTCTGTCACTACCATATGTTGTGCTCCTTCTCCATACATGGAACAAGCTGCTTTCAACGGAGCAGGGACAGCCCGTATGTGCTGGACACGCCAAAGTCTCCCTTCCCAACACACTTTGTCTCCTGGACCACAGCAAAGCACCAAACCCCAACAGAGCTGCACCCCCAGCCCGGCGCCGAGCGAGCAGCCAGGGTGATTAATATTGAACATCAACAAACAAAACAATTGAAAAGTCAACAGTTTAGGGGAAAAGGGGGCCGCGACAGCCCCGCGGTCCTGAGGATTATTTTAAATGTGCGAAATGCCATCTCTCTAAATAATCAAACTCGACTGCTGCGACTCGGAAATTGCCACCCACGGCTAAAGCTCCAATTTTAAACGCATCCTCAAGTCAATCTTTGTAAATTCCACATTAAATATTGATCAGCCCCGGAGAGGGCTGGTGCTGCGTGTTTAGCATAGATGTGCCAAATTCAAACAGTGGCGCCTGGGAAGCAGAACTCGCCCGGATCCCACCCCAGGCCTCGGACACTGGCACAGCAATCGCTCTGCACCAGCAGGGAGGCACATCTCCAGGGGAGGGGTCACTGCTTGGTGCTGCCCCATCCCACCAGGAACCTGCCTGGAAACACACGGGGAAGGGCAAAGGAAGCATCCCCAGCAAGGGCCTGGCACGGATGGATGGTGCCTAAAGCGCTGTAAGGAATATTTAAACACGGACACAGGAGGGGGAAGGAGACAAGCACTGATGCTTCCCTGCTAAGGACACCAGCTCCAACCACATCCCATGGGATCAACGAGCGCATGCCCAGGAAATCCAAGTTCCAGCATCAGGGCTGTTCTGGTTCCCAAATTCACACCATCACAGGAGGGCTCCAAGGGGGAGGTCTGAACCACCAATGTTCCCACTGATCCCGTCGGGAAGCAGTTTAAGGAAAACACGATTGTTGGGAAACGATCCCTTCTACTTCCAAATCCCCAAACATCGTGCATGTGTGTATATATATATATATATATGCCTGGAGTATTAGGAAATCATACTTGAAACCCAGATTCCAACTCCATTTCCCAACGACTCGTATAAAATTTTCATTACAGATTGCTGCCCTGCAGTGGAACAGAGGGCAACTTTATTAGAGGCCGCCTGGCAGCAGGAGAATGAGCCAGTCAACAGCTCCAGATATTCCTCTGCGAGATATGGCAGAGTGCTGGAAATGGAACAGATTATATAAAAAAAAGTAATTCAGAGCAATTTCTAGTAAAGAGTCAAAGAACCATATAATTCAACATTTATATAGACAAGGCTTCAAGGGAACTCTTCAAATAAAAAAAAAAAAGAGGACGAGGTAACGGTAAGAAACTTTGGTTTGATTTTTCCTCCTTTTTAAATTTCTTTTTTAACCTGCCCTGCTGGTTTGTGCCACCCTTGGCTCCGGCAGCACCTGCAGGGACAATTCCAGCTCCCGGTGCCTGTTTGATTGCTGCTGCCTCCCCTCCTCTTCCTCGCCCTGCTCCCCACCCGACCCAAGGGCAGGTCCTGCTTTTCCTGACAAATCTGCCAGCCAAGCAGGGCTGTCTTGGTGCACCAGCCAGGGACAGAGGGAATGATCCTCCCCAAATGTGCCCACATGCAATTTTCCTCTCTTCCCTCCTCTTCCCTCCCTCACTTATGGTGCTATAAAAAGAGCAGAGGAGAAGACAATCCTTTTTCTGCGTGATTAATTAGGGCCGGGGCAGGCCCGCGGCGCCGGTACCTGCAGCATCTCCGAGGTGCTGCAGCTGCAGTGAGCCCCGTGACTTTCCCCCGCTGTCGTTTGTCATCTCCTGACACTGACAAAGAGCTGCTCCAGCGCTGTGTCTTTGCGAGGGAACATATCCATATCAAAGCTGCTTGGATCATCCTTTTGCAAACTATCTGCTGCATTTTCTGGCCTAGTTTCCTTTCTGATCTCCGGCTCCCATTTTTTCCCCCCATGAGCCCCTTGAAGCAGCCCCAGCACCCAAGAGTGAAGGCTCTCGGGGAAAAAGAGGTCAACTCTGCCTCCACAGGGTTCAGCCTGGGACCTCTGCAAACTCAGAGNAACTCCCGTTCTTTCCCCCCGTGAGCCCCTTGGAGCAGCACTGCCACCCCAGCATCCAAGGGTGAAGGCTCTCGGGGAAAAAAGGGTCAACTCTGCCTCCACAGGGTTCAGCCTGGGACCTCTGCAAACTCAGAGCTCCTCGGTGCATCAGCCAAAAGCACTTCTGCAGCCAAGGATGCTCGTGGTGGGATGAGAACGTTTCAGCCTGGGATGAGGCTGATTCTCAGGCAGCATTTGACGCGGGAAAGAACTCCTGGGACGTGGGGATGGAGGTGCTACAAGCTGGCACGTGGAGCTACAGCTGCCCGGGGGAGGTGAAAACAGCCCCTAATTCTCAATATCACCTCAGGTCACTGTGTGTGTCCCAGAAGAGCAAACACTCACCTCCCCCAAGGGGCATCACAGCTGCAGGAGCAACTTTGTGCAGCGTGCTTAGAGCCATTGGGAAAACCATCTCCTGGCTTTCCAATGGAGCAAATTCCACCTGGAAGACCTGCGAAGTGAACAACAAGGAATTGCTGCATTTCCTTTTTAATCCAGAGATGCTTTTCTCTCTATGATGGCACTTCAAGAAGAGCTTAACGAACAGCAATTTCTTGGTTCTGAGAGGTACAGACAGGCCAGATAACACCACTGATTCATTAGCATCCCATCCTGTCTGCAGCCTCTGTATTCCCCAGCCATATGGCCAGCACGATGTGCTTCCAAAAACTGGGACACCTACAAAGGCTTTATCACCAGCAGCCATCACGCTGGAGTAGCCTGTGGTTACACAGAGATGGGGAACATCTTATTTCAGCATCTTCTGGGTGTGAGGGAACACGGCGTGGACGGGGAGACAAGGTGACTTTGTGGGACGTGAGCATCCCTCCCACTGCAGACAGGATTTTAACCAGGATCACTCCGGGTCCTGAGCAAAACACATCTCCAGAGTGGATACACATCGCCAGCAGGGACACGCTGCCTGCCCAGGTGGGGAGACACAGCATCTGCTTTTATCTCTCTCCAGATAAATTCCCTGACTGATGAAAGCTCCCAGCGAGCTGAGCTGCGTGTCCAGCAATCAGCCCCATCCGAGCTGAGACCTCAGCCAGCCATGGAAAACAGAGAGCTTCCCCCAGCCCCACCAGCAGCAACCAGAAACAACATCTGGGCATGGCATTAGGTGGCCATAAATAGATGTTAAGCGACCAAAAATAGGTATTAAAAGACCATATGCAGCCTCTGAGAGCAGCAATCTGTACAGGAGGCTCCTGGCTTTCACCGAGGCACAGGGAGGTGGAAGAAGCTCCCCAAAAACCAGTGCAGGGAAGAGCAGCACCCCAAGGTGTTCAGGGCCCATGAGGGATTTCCTGGACCCTCGTGGAGGAGCAGAGAATTTGCTGTGGTCCCTGTGGGAAGGAGGAGACACACACACACAGCAGGGACACGTGTCCTTGGAGACCCCAGGTGACATCTCCCAGCCCTCCTGAGACCACCTCCTCCTCTCTCAGCCCCATCAGGATCTGCCTCCAGGTTCCCAGCACCTCACGTGTGTTTTCTAACAAGCAAATAACTTTTCCCTTACTCTGAGCTCCATCTGCAATTCCATGGGAGCCAGCGGGAGGGTTTGTGCTCCCCCTGCACCCACCAGCCTGTGTCAGCAGTTTGTTATGCAGCCCTGTAGGTTCTTTAGTTAAAAAAAAAAAAAATAAAAAAGAGGCGTTTTCAAAGCTTTAATGGCTCTGAAAACAACACGGAGAGTTCTCTTTACTGCAGGAGAGGTTAATGATCTCCCTCCGCTACAGAACCAAACTGGACATCATAATAAATAACCATAATAAGATATAAAGCATCACCTGGAGTCGTTCAATGCAGAGAGCGAGTAGGAGCTGGGATGCATTTCCATTATTCAGAGTAACTGCCAGGTGGGAAACATTCAAAGTGAAGGCAGTCAATTAAAAAATGAAAAGCATTACTTAAACAGAGAGGGACTGTATCTTATCTTGCAGTGTGCTCTGGCTCCTGGTGGCACTGCAGCCCTGGGGAGGTCCCTGCCTGTCCCCTCTCCTTCCCCCTGCAGCCCAGGCAGGAAGGTCAGCAGGGTGACACCGTGTCCTGCTGCCCTGCATTCCGAGGGACACCGACAGCTACTGCCAGCAGCTCTGGCAGACACAGAACCGGAGAAGAGGTGGGCTGGGAGGGACAGCAAAGCTCATCTCACTGCAGCTGCCCTGCCAGCAGCAGGGACAAGGACAGCTGCCACCGGAGCGAGCCCCACGCAGAGCCTGGCAGGCACAGCCCTGTTGGGGTTCACAGAACCAGGAGCTCCTTGCCCACCCCCACAGCTGCCCTGCCCCATCCCACCAGAGATGCCAACGCGTTCTGCTCCTCACCGAGCCCATGGTGACACCACGAGTCCCCTGGATGGCAAAAACTCCATCAGAAACAGCAGCATGGCGAGTGACACGACCTTACAGAGCCCAGCACGAGTCGGGGTGAGGGCCCAGCTGCCCCCCCTGCCCTGCACCGTGCGGGGAGCGGGAGCTGATCCATCACCGGCGGCAGGAGGTGCCCCCAGAGCGGTGTCGGGGAGGGGGTCACAGTTGGTCCCACATGGCATTAATCACCTTTGCTGAGGCTCTGCACGCCTGGACAGACCTATTAATCAGCAGCATATCAGCCCTCCAGCCCGGCCGAGCCCCTTTGTGGGGGTCCCTTCCCATCACAGCCAGATAAGATTATCAGTGACGAGCACGACACCCATTGAGCAACACCTGCCTCGAAGAATGGGATTTTTTTTTTTTTTTATTTATCCCCCTGTCTCAAAGATGAGCTGTTTCTTGTCTTGTCAAACCACATCCTTTTCTTGAAAGAACCAGCTTTAAGAATCCAATTTGTCAAGCTGGACAATCATTTGAGAATCCATAAAAAGCCTCGGTGACTTTATCAAAAAAAATAAATCAGAAGGTTTTAAATGGTAACTGAAAGGGATTTGAAAATAGGTTGAGTGGCCTACATCAATTAATCTTCAGAGAGCTGGGGCTTTGTGAAGCTGGAGTGGCAGAGAAGTGTCAAAAACTAGTTACTGGGCTTGAGGAGATGGAAGTTATCGATATTTCTCCTCTCCCTTTTCCTCTTTCTCTTACTCTTCAGAACACAGTGAGGCAATATCCCCCTGCCACAGGGTATGGCAAAGCTGAGGAGGGCTGGGTGGTCAAGCCGAGAAGGGGCAGGTGGTCAGGGCCCCTCTTTCCTGGTGATATTTTTCCACCAACTCTTCCCAACGTCAGCCAACAAGGGCCAGACCTGCTCTGCCAGCACGGCCGTGAATCTGTCACTGTCCCTCCACCACAGGGACAGCCCCGGGAAGGAGCCATCAGACACTGCTGGCACTCACAGGTGGCTCAGGAGTCCCCAGGCACCTTGTGGCACCTGAGGATCCAGCCAGGGCTCAGCTGGGCTGAGGAGGGAGGAGAGAAGGGCAGAAGGAAATGAATGATTTCAGTTCAGCCCCGGGGCCCGAGCGAAGCACTCCAAACCTCAGGGCTGGCAGAGTGAGATGGAGAAGCTGGAAAACGAGGGATTTGGCTGAGGAGAGCCAGTCCCCTGGAAGGGCAATGGATGTCCCTGCCTGCCCAACAAGGGCAGCCAGCCAAGGGATGGGGTGGGAAAAAACAGAGCCCCAGGGATCACCACCAAGGGGACACCAGGATGGGAACAACGGGCTGGACAATTCACCACAAAAATAAAGAGCTTGGGAGGAATCAAAAGGCTGGGAAGGGAAGGACCAGGCTCCAGCACCGAGAGAGTGATGTGAGGGGCTCCAGATGGCTCTGCGGTTTAGTGCAATAAAAAATTTAATCTGACAGGCAAGTGTGGGGCTGGAGAATAATAATAAGACAAATAATTTCCTTAAAAAAACCCGAAAGGAGCCTAACAGCTCAAAGACATCTTCATTTGCTGCAAAGAACAGAGACCATCAGTTATTTACTGCAGTTGGGAGCACATTCACGAGCTTTCAAACGGTATTTTGTTGCAGAAGCATAATATAAGGACACTTTCCTCGCTTTCCAGCCAGGGGAAATAGATCTGACTTGGAACTTAGCCAGAAGGGATGAGGGTTCAGGCTCTGAAGCGAAGGTGATAACTTTGCCAATTAAATATGGATGTGATTTTCCCCCCTCTCCTTCCCTGGAATACTTTTGCACTGTCATTAGGTGATGATATAAAGACATAGGCCTCCTGGTGCAGCTTAATTGCTCCTATATAGAAAAATGATGAGCTCGATTGCGCTGCACAAGGGCTGCTGTGGCTACTTGCTGCCTTATTAATAGGTGATACCGACGTGTGTTTAATTCTTCTGCCCAAGGAAAAACAGGGAGACAGCAAAGCCCTGCTCAGCAAATACCTCAGCACTCGCTAAACTGCTCCACTGAACAGCGAGGGGCTGAAGAGAGAGTTTATATTTAATCACACACTTAAAGTGTTTTGCTGAGTTGATGCTCAGTGCAGGGGAGACAGGATGCACTCCCAATTAAGTGATCTTTTATTCCCATACACTTGTATTTTTCTTTTTTATTGACATGGCACAGACAATTCTGTGTTTTGCAATCCGCTGCCGAACGATTTCTAGTCCAGGGTGAAGCCTGGGCAAGCTGAGGACCAAAACAAAGCTGTTGTTTTAATTAGCATGGACCTCAGAATGGGCTGGGAGCTGAAGGGGCTCTGGGGTATCTTCCCCTGGGATTGGGAGGGGGCAGAGGTCACCTTCAGCAGACAGGGATGAGCAGGGACACCTTGCTTAGAGGCAAGCAGGAGGGAGTAATGCAGGGCAGAACTTGGGGAGTTGGCCAAAGGATGCTGCCTGATATTCAATATAACATATTATCATTACTGTTATCACAGAAAGGTTAGGTTCTAGGTTGAAAGGGACCTTAAAGCCCATCCAGTGTCCCCCCTGCCATGGGCAGGGACACCTCCCACTGTCTCAGGCTGCTCCAGGCCCTGTCCAACCTGGCCTTGGACATTTCCAGGAATCCAGGGGCAGCCACAGCTTCTCTGGTGGAGAATTCCTTCCTAATATCCATTTATTACTATAATTGTTCAACCTTTGGAAAAGCAGTATTACTGCAGGTTTTCAGTCTTTATTTCCTCAGCAGCCACTAACTCACTCCTAAAAATCCACAGTTGCCTCTGCTTTCTAACACTCCCTCTAAGAAAAAGTTTTTTTAAGGGACTGACTCTCCCCCAGAAGAAACTGGGGAGCCACCTTCCCCATCTGCACGAAAGGCAGGCGGGTATGCACTGCAGGGGATTCACATTTTCTTCTGCTGAGGCTCTGAAGGTTGAGTTTGCTGCCCACAGAAGCCGCGGTTAGCACGGGGGGAGCGGAGCAGGGGGGAGAGAGGCTGCCACGGAATTGACGGCAACAGAAAAAGCCGGAGGTGGAAATGGCTCGAGAAAAGGCGTGATGAGATGTGACTGCCCCGGGTGCCGGGACTGCAGAGAGCGAAATGGGAAAAGACCACCTGGACGAAGAGAAAATGCTTCTGATTGCTCGGGGAAAAGCGGAGTTAAAGATCATTGGAACGGACAAGGCAATCTGGCGGCGGCGGCGCCGGGATTGATTCCAGGGCCGGGAGGGGCGGGGGCCGCACCCGGGGCTGCCGGAGAGAGCATCCTCAGCCGGGGGGCTCAGGGAGGGCTCAGAGGGGCTCAGGGAGGGCTCAGAGGGGCTCAGAGGGACTCCGAACTCCTGCCACACCAACGCTCCGGCCGGGCAGCCCCAGCTCTGCCCTCCGCAAACCACAGAGCTCAGCCCCAGTTCAGCACTGGGCGAGAACGGGGAGCCTCCCTGCCCAGCCCCGGCAAGCAGGACTGAACCAGACCTTTGTGGAGGTTTAGGGGTTAACACACAAGTTTTCGGGTGGGACAGCCCACAGCATCTCCCCCAGTGCAAGGACCTTAACCCCGAGTGATGCACCCCGGAGGATGTGCGCTCCGGGCTGGGGATTCACACAGACAGAGGTTTTCTAAAGGTTGTGCAAAGGTTACAGCCCAATTAACGTGCCAGGGCAGCACCAGCTCTGTCTGTTCCAAACCTGGAGGCCACTGGGCAGCTCGGCAGCTCCCCCCACACATCTGCACTGATCCCTCAGTCCTGGAGCACATTCCAGCACAGGGGTGATGGCAGAGATGGAGATAACTATAACGATGTGTCCATTTCCTCTACCTTGGGCGTTTTTAAGCAATCTCATCTCAGAAATGAGCCAATTCCAGCGTTTTGAGTGACAACCTGTTGGGCCCTCTCAGCGACGGGCAGATGGTGAGTTGTATTCACACACCACCCGACAGGCTGGGACCCCAATCACTGCTCTGTTTCAAGGTCACAGAATCACTGAATGGCTTGGGTTGAAAGGGACATTAAAGATCATCTAGTTCCAACCCTCTGGAACTATCTGGATTTCTCCCTGGAACTGAGGAATGAAGGTCATGGATTGACCCAGCTTTCTCTCACGGATGTGCCAGACACCCTCTGAACTTCTGTGACACCAGAGGGGAGGCAGAGCCCCGGGAAGATGGAGATTTAGTTTGCTCTGGGTGCTGACCAAACCTGCAGCAGGTTCTGGAGCCCAGGCTCCAGCTCTAGGGTAACACAGAGGGCTGGGTGTGCAGCACACGCAGAGAGGGACCCTTTAAAACAGGCATAAGACACATTTCTTCCCATGTTCCTTCTCCTGTCGTTAATTATGTCTCGGGTTACTAAACACAAGCAAATTAGGATGATTTCCTTCCCAGCATCACAAGCCTCAGGTTTGCTATTCCCTTTCTCTGAGGTCTTCCATCAGCCTTTATAGATGATTTCCCTGTCAGGCTTCCCATGCCTGCTCACAGCTTCCCAGCATTCCAATCCACCCAGCCTATGCTCATTGCAACTCCAAGTGCTCCACTAATTCCTCTCCTCGCGTTGCAATTTCACATTCCTAAATACTGGAATGGCAGCAGCGCTCCTGCCGCTGCTCCCAAATTAAATGAGCCAGGAGGAAAAACATTCGGAAACGTTTTCAACCGAGCGTTTATGGTTTGAAGGACATTTTAAAGGCAGGGAACATAACCTGGCTCCTGCTGATGTTCATGAGGATTTAATCATGAGAAATTGCAAACGGGGTTGGAGCAGAGCAAAGAAAGGGGTTAAGAAGATGTGATTTACTTTTCCAGTCCTCCCGGTGTCCCACAGAGCAGGGCTGGTCATCTTGGCTGTATTTTTGGGGTCCTGTGTTGAGAAAATAAAGAACCATCACAGCAGAAGGTGGAGCCCACGTAACCTTTTTAACCCAAGGAATTGCAAAATCGAGCACATTTCTTGAAAGGTGCTGTTTTGGAGAGCCCCTCAATAAAGGTACACAGAAATTACTGGGAGGAGAGGCTGTGGCACTGTGGACATTCCCCCCGGGGCCCCCCATGTGCCCACCCTGCCCCACAGAGCCAGGAAGGAAAACAAACAGCAGCAGAAAGCAGAAAACTTTCAGTCTCTCTCCTGTTAATTATGATCTTATTTTGCACAGAGAACCTGTCATTCAGCCGCCGGTAATGGATAGTTTCTATTTCAATTCTCCCTCCACCCTATTATCTTTTATAAAATTCAGCCAGGCCGGTGATGGATTGATAAGGGACGGTCCCGGCGGGAGCCGGCTCGCTCGGAATGGCTCTCACGCGCGCCCAACTTCTGTATCTTTTTAAATATTTCAGTTGTTTGAGATCTTTATTTCACATTTCGATTTCCTGTAGTACAGTAAATTTATCTTAGTCACCCAGTCAAGTTCTCTCCAAGTCTCTTATCTCCTCCTCTCTGTTCAGCTGAAGGCCCCTACACTATCTGCGCTGCCGATAACGCCGGCCCTGGCAATCCGCAGATCGCGCTGATCCAGCGGCCCAAAGGAGGCCTTGGCAGCCCCAGGCTGGGCACCAGCTGCAAGTTCAACTCTCAAACCCCGCGCTGGCTCCTGTCAAGGCATCTCCAGGTCGGCTGGAAAAGCGTCTGGGGCTTCCTGCAGACCCAAGGGATGAGGGGACCAAGGGCAGCTGCTCCCCGCAGGGTAAAGCCCACCCGGGACCACCCAGGATATCCCCAGCAGAGGGGTCTGTGCCAGCCAGGAGCCCTGCCGCGGTCCCAGGCCGGCAGGCAGAGGTCATCCACGCAGGGATGTCTTTTCCCCCCACTAAAGCACACACTTTTCAGTATCTCCACAGCAAGGGGCAGAGAGAGCATCGCACGCTGCCAGGGGAAACCTCCCCACCAGCACCGCCACGGCCGGGGGCGAGACGGCAGCAATCACACCGACACAATAATGAAAAGAACCAGCAAACAGGTAAACTCGAGTCACCCACTCGCTGCTCTGCCGGTGGCAGCGCCGAGCGCGATCAGGCAGCACCCCCTGGTGCCACCGCGGGCACCGGCACCGGGACCCCGGCTGCGGCGGGGATGGAGAGCCGGCGAGCCGGGAAAACACTGCCCAGGAAACCTGGAGAGCCAGCGAGCCGGGAAAACACTGCCCAGGAAACCTGGAGAGCCAGCGAGCCGGGAAAACGCTGCCCAGGAAAGCCGGGATGCGACCCGCCGCTCTCCCCACAGGGATGCGCTCCCGGGTGGATGCTCCGGAGAGGCAGCACAGCTCGCCTCCCTCGCTCCCAGCACAAACACGCTGCTTTGGGAGCGCCCCGTCCCTCCTGCCAGCATCCAGGATCTCCAGGATTCAGGATCAAGGGAATTGGGGTGATTTTCCCCCCGGGGAACAAGGGGGTAACAGCTCTTGCTGGTTATGACAAGACAAGGAGCTCGGGTCCCCTCCTCTGCCCAGCTCTTGGGGGGATTTCCTCCCCCAGGATCAAACCCCGCAGCAGGGCACCCAATAAATACATCTGCAGAAGGGTGATTTATCTGTAGGGGAAGCCATGGAAATTCCCAAACTCTCTTAAATATCCGTTTCCTGGCTCTAAACCATCAGTAAGTTGCCAACTGGGGAATGTATTTGTCTGCTCCCCTCTGTGTATTTTCTGCTTTTCATTATAATTTGCTAAATAATACATTACAATGAGTTATTTATCACACTCAGCCGTTTCACGATGCCTCCTCCATCCTGGGGAATTTCACCCATAAATCAGACACACAAATACCTGCTGGCATCGCTGCAGGTTTAACCCTGCACCCAACGCCCTTCGCCTGCCCCAGCAGCTCCCAGGCTCTGCTCAGAGCCACCTCTGGATCAAACGAGAGCCAGCCCAGGGAAGAGGGGGAAGCTCCGGCACTGGGAAGTGCCCAGACAGGCACAGGAGGGGCACCTGCAGACCCCCAGACTTTGTCCTGGTGACTGTGAGTGAAGAGCTTGGCCAAAAACCAGGTTGTCACTGCTGGGAAATGAGACAAGGACAGTGCTCAGCTTCAGTCCCAGCAGGAACAGCGAGAGGGAAAATTTATGATTCCTTCTTTCCAAGTCACTGTACCCTCCCTTTGAAACAAATTGGTTTGCAAATATGGATTAATTTAACTTCACACCATCCATCTTAAATCAACAGTATCTGGGCCCACAGATTGGGAAATCAAGGCATGGAAGGGAAAATTTAAAAAAAAATAAAAAAGCAGAACTAGGAACAAAACCCTCTCTCTGTGCTTTAACTACAAAATCATCTTTCCTCATTAGCAGCTAATCAGAACTACCAGAGGGGAAGAGATTACAGACAGGGCGGAGAGGGGAGTAACTCACAGAAATACAGACATCAGAACAGATTTTCATTTATTTACTCATTTATCACAGTGAGTCACAGGCTTTGAGTTCATGAGTCTGCATTAGCCTTGCAGGATTTTGGGATGCAATCTCCAAAATCTCAAAAGTGAACAGGTCACAGCCACGTGCCATCTCAGGAAGGAGAAAATCAGCAGTTTGGGGTTGGTCTCGGCGAAGTCTGATATTGCTTTGCCTGTTGGATTATAAGAAACCACTAATCTTCCCTCACCAGCCTCCTAATCTCTCTGGGAGCCCAGATGCCTTATCTGAAACTTGCTCAGTGGAGAGCAGCCCAGGTTGCCCGGCACTGGGACGGATTCCAGCGGCTCTGGGAGCCAGGGAACAGCAGGCAGGGGAGCCGAGGTGCCGCAGGGTGCCCTGTGCTGTGCCAGCCGCCCTCGGGAGCACCCGGCCAGGGTGGGAGCAGCGTGGTGATGGACACCACCACCGTCAGACATCGAGTGTTTGCTCCTTAAGTGAGCAGCTCCAGAACGAGCCGGGCTCCGAGCGCCAGGGCTGAGGCCCTGCAGCCCTTCTGCTCATCCAAACACCTCTGCATTTACACACCAAAAAAAATCACCAGCAGTTCAGGGGATTTTTTTTTTCCCCAGAATGATTTGCAAGAAGCCAAGAGTTTTATTTACTCCAGGCAGGGAGTGTCTCGTTTCAGGCTTGCCTTTCTCTCCTTAGTTCATCCCAGCTCTCCAGAAGTGAGGAGAGACTCCCACACCTGACCACCACCCCCAGACAGTGCCCTGGGCAGATTCCAAGGTGTCCAGAGGGAACGTGGGCCACACCAGCCCCAGGATGTCCCAACAGGGCACTACCTGCACACAGCATTTCCTTTGGCATTTCCAGCCCTGCACAGGCTGGGAAATGAGGAACATCTTTTTAAATAAGAGGAGGAAATGGTGTCTTTGTGTCAGGCGAGTGGAAGAAATCCAGGACCAAGAGACTGCAGAGCCTTTCCACTTCAGACAGCAGGTGCTCTCCAAGATGTGGTTATGGCAACAAAATAAATGATGGATAATTGCTTTTGTGACAACTTGCCAATTAAATTAGACTCAGCAGAATAACATAATGACAATTTGTTATGCTCTGGTGGGCACTAACACACCAATCATAATTAAATGCTATGACTGAAATAGAATGCTGCTGTACACAGGAATATATAACCCCAATTCCCTCCCAGTGAAACATTATAGGTTCAGACTTGATTTCAATTTCTGGAGGATAATAGCATTAGCGCACATCAGAATGAGCTTGCAATATGCAGAGAGGCAGCAGCAGCACAGGGACAGACAGAGGCAAGGGCAGCCGAGTCACCGCGCTCCTGCGGGGACCCCTCCAGCGCCGCTGGTGCTCCAGGACTCAAAGCAGCAGGGGACATCCCAAATCACTGCTGTGTCCGCGGGACACTTCAGATCCCGGCTCGGGGGAGCAGCCTGGGGAGGGAGCGGCTCCGAGGAGCGACACTGGCCCCAGGGGAGCAGCCCCACTGCAGGCACAGAGCCCACAGCTCACCGGGATGGGGCCGCAGCTCGGGGCTGCGCTTCCCTTTCTGCCAGCAAAGCCCTCGAGCTCCAGAGCGGCCCTTGGCAGCCAGACTGAGCTGTGGGACATGGCACAGCCTGGTCACCCTGGAATTATTGCCAAAATGTTCATTAAATGCACTGCACTGCCCAAGAGTGAACTTGCCCCACAGCTGGGATCCCTCGGGGACTCAGCCCCACCAGCTGACCTGGCCAAACTGGCCGTGGCTGCCATCACTGGGTCAGAACTGACCATCAAGGGGCTCAGGTCCTGCCAGGACTTCACTGGTAAAACAGCAGCAGCTTCTTCAGCAGCTGCTGAGCTCAGACTACCCATCTCAACCGTTTGCTCTGATTCTCCAACTACTCCTGCCCTGCCCAGGGGTTTTGTCCTGCATCTTACACATCCCAGAACTCTTGGGCCAGGAATTCCCGCGCCGTGGACATTGCTGATGCTGCAGAAGCAAAACACTGCAAAGAGCACCAATCCCAAGCAGAACCAGGCAGATGGCAGAGCTGACACTGCCCAGGTCTTGCAAAGCCAGAGGCAGCCCTGTGCCATCCCCTCTCCAGTGTGCAAACACAGCACATCAGAGCCAGCACCCTGCTCTGATTCCACATCCATTTTCCTAACAAATACAGATCTCTGGAATATTCCAGTGCTCAAAACAGGGCAGGTTTGAAGACCAAGTGTGTGTGTGCAGGTGAGGTTGGGCAAAGGCAAATCCCAGAGGATTCTACCTCGGGATTCTTGCCTAAGCAATACCAATAATTTTGTATCTTACTTGGAGCCTTCTTTAAACATTAAACCCTTTATTATCTGCCGTGATGAAGCTTGGCACTGGCAAGGTGAGATCACCTGTTTTTCCAGCAAAGCTGATGAATGTTTTTGGCTGCTCCAGACATTAGGCCTGATCCTATTAAATCCTTAGTTCCCTGCTCTCAACACATAGCAGAGGATAATCCATCGCCCAGGAACACGTGAAGGGGCTGAGCACGGCTCTGGGGGCAGCTGCCTGTGGGTTTAAACAGTGCCCAAGCTCAGAGCCTGGCTCTGCAGCCCTGATCTGTGGGACTGGAGGTGTTTGTTCCAGCAGGACACATCCTGCACTGGCACTGCCTGGGAAAACATCGGTCTAAGCAATGCTGCATCATCCCCAGGAGACTCCTCCAGTCATCCCTTGCACCAGTGTACCTGCGTTCTGCTACAGGGCAGGCAGTTCTTCACCCCAAAACTTTCGGGTGAAGCCCACGTTTTTAGGGGTTGGCCCTGGAGAACCTCCGGCCCGGCTGTCAGAGCTGCGGGAGGTGTCACTGCCCGCGCTCATCTCCTCTTTGATGCCTCGGGAATTAAAGCACCGCGTAACCAATACTCCGGCATTTACTGTCACTTAAAATAGCCTGGCAATCAGCGAGAGGAACTGCCGCCCGCAGCATTCGCCCCGCGGGAGGAAGGTCAGGAATTTAGCCCCGGGAAGGTCACACGGCTGCTCCGGGACGGGATGTCGGGATGGCAGCCACAGCCTCTCTCCGAGCGTTCCGAGGCTTTGCTGGACCGCAGGAACCCTCCGTGCAGAGGGCAAGTGCCGGGGTCACAGCCCTGCGAACCCCAGGAGCAGCCTTCGCCCTCCCCCGGGCAGGGACCCCCGCACGCCGGGGCTCTCCATCCCCGCAACTCCCTCGGTGCATCCCCCGGCTCCCACCCCGCTGGCTCCCGGGGGAGCCGAGATGCCTTCTCAAATATTTTCTGGTGAAAGCTCGGCCTCTCCCGCACTCCTGCGGGATTCCGGCGAGGCTGCCGTGCCCACGCTCCTCCCGGGCAGGGCTCGGGGAGGGACCGCGGCTCGGTGCCGGGAGCGCGGAGCGCGGCTCCCACCTAGCGGGGAGCGCCGGGGGACCGGGGGCTGCGGGACCGGGGCTGCACACCGACCCCCCTCACCCCTCCTGCTGCTGCCGGGGAGACGCCTCAGCAGTGACAAATCGCCCCTCGGCTGCTGCCCAGAACCTCGTAATTAAAAAGTCCCTGAGTTCCAGCAGGTCCCGACCATCGGCATCTCCCTCCCAGCCCATCGAACGCTATCCAAACTCACTGGGTTTAATTGGTTTTATCTGAATTGCACCAAACACTCCAGCTCGCATCCCTTAGCCCGTGGGTTCCCCACCAGACACCACAAACTCGCGGCGCTGAACGTTCCAAGCCCATCAACCACGGCCTGCCCCTGCCCAGCCCGCGGGCAGCTCCCGGCTGAGAATCCCCGCGCTCACACCGGGAACACTCCTGTTTTCCCTCCCTCTCTCTCCCCTCCACTGCAACAGAGGGTCCCTTACAGATTTCCAGGTTCTCCAGCACATTTGGGCACATACCTGCCTCGGAACAGCGGGGTGCAGGTGCCAGCAAAGGGCAGAACTGCTCGGGCAGGGTGTGGAGCACCTCACGCCCTCACAGCGCAGTGCTGCGCCACAAATCCGAGGCTTTCTGCGCTTCCCAAGGGGCGGTTTGGCTCCCTGGGCACGAGGCAATCACCCTGAAACCATCTCACCTGTGGCCACCACCCGTGGCCATGGTAACTAATGGCTCGGAGCTGGTGCCCNCTCCCTCTCTCTCCCCTCCACTGCAACAGAGGGTCCCTTACAGATTTCCAGGTTCTCCAGCACATTTGGGCACATACCTGCCTCGGAACAGCGGGGTGCAGGTGCCAGCAAAGGGCAGAACTGCTCGGGCAGGGTGTGGAGCACCTCACGCCCTCACAGCGCAGTGCTGCGCCACAAATCCGAGGCTTTCTGCGCTTCCCAAGGGGCGGTTTGGCTCCCTGGGCACGAGGCAATCACCCTGAAACCATCTCACCTGTGGCCACCACCCGTGGCCATGGTAACTAATGGCTCGGAGCTGGTGCCCATCAACTGCCCGGGTGTGAGAGGGGAGGAAAAAACCCCCGAGAGGTCTCTCACTCCACCCCCTCCAGGCTGCAGCTGAGCCCGAGGGCAAACCCAAGGGCTCCCAGCTGAGCCCACTCAGGGAGGCTGGCCCAGGGCAAACCCAAGGGCTCCCAGCTGAGCCCACTCAGGGAGGCTGGCCCAGGGCAAACCCAAGGGCTCCCAGCTGAGCTCACTTACTGAGGCTGGTCCAGCTGGGAGGGATCTGCCCCCAGAGCCTCCCCTTTGACTTTTTTCAAGGCGAAATAAAACCAATTCCAATTTTCTCCTGGCCTGCTCTGCACAGCAACTCGTTCAGGGCACAGCTCTGTGAGGGCTCTAAATTCCATGTTGTTGCTCCGTCTGGAAATGGATTGGTGCTGAAACAGAGGGATTTTTGCTCTTTGTAACAAAACCCTGTGCTCCTCTCGAGCTACAGAGCAGAACTGGGAATAAAGTTTGACCTTCTGAGGGTAACTGAGTGATTCTGCTGTTAACCACCTCAGTCCCAGGAGTGAACCGAGGCACAGAAATCAAACCATTTTTACACCCTGCTTCTCCTGCATCACACACAGCAGCAGCAGTAACCTGGGCAGGGAGGGAGAGATTAGACATCACTCACAACTGTTAGTGGCTGGGTGGCAGTTTGGTTTTTAAAGTAATAACAAATGAAAGAAAATCACACACACACAAAAAAAATCACAAATAAAAAGAAATGAGACAAACAATGTTTGTTTTTCATACAGCCCAAGCCAAAATGTTTCATGGGAGATCAGCCAGCCACTACATTTGCAGGCATGGGAAGAACTCCCTCCTAATCCCAGGAACACTGGTTGGTGTTTCCTTACATTTTTCCCATGCCAGATTTCCAGTGACTGCTCCCTAAGCAGCATCACCTTTCTCCCAGCAAACAGCTGGAACATCCCATTTTCACACTTCAAAGGTGACCAATTTCATCAGGAGTCACCAAAAAACCACAGAGCTCCCAATTCTGTGGTACTGCCACACTTCAGCCTGCTCTGGATTTAAGCAAATGATGGAATGGGAAGAGCATTTGACACCATTTCTATAAATAGCACCTTTCCTCAATCAGCTATGAAGAGGTGACACTTCAGACAGCTGCTGGAATACATCAAACAGGATCTGCTGTTCCTGCAGCAGGAAACATCTTTACTACTGCAAATGAGACACCTCAACAGGCAGAACTTCCCATTTTTACGGAAAATGTTTTAATTTTCCACTTTTGCACCGGTACTTTCCAACTGGATTTCAGAGAAGTCGTGAACCCTGAAACAAAAGATAATTATGTGTGACTCTGTCAGTGTGGAGCTGCCAGAGGGGAGGATGTGCCACAGCAGCACCCTGAGGTGTTCCCTCAGGGAAATGTCCCAAAACAAGGGCTGCAGGTTGGCCCTGGCAGGTGACACAGCACAGCAGGGCTGTCAGGAGGGAGAGGGATTCTCCTTCTGCGTCCCTGCCAGCTCTGGAGGCTCCTCCTGCCCATCCTCCTTCTCCTGCAGCTCCCCCAGCACAGTCTGGAGCTGCAGGCGCAGGGCAGGATCCCTGGGGGCAGCTCCCTGCTGCTCCTGCTGGGCCACCTGCAGGGAAGGACAGAACATCACATAAAACAGGGTGGAGAAAGCTTCTGAAGGGTGGCTGAGGAGAGCAACAACCCTCCTGGGTGTGCCCAAAACAAGTTTAATTCGTGCTGAGGTTATTATGAAGGTAGAACATGGTGACACCAGGGCAGGACATTCCCAGAGGCTGCTAAAGGATGGAAAAATTCAAGATACAACAACAAATACACAAAGTTCCAAATGGTTTATACAGATACACCATGGATTATTGGAATGAATATTCAATTTCATCACCACAACAAGATTTTTCTGACCCACAAGTCCCTTAACCTTGACCAGACACGTTCATGGCCAAGAGGAAAGTGAGTGACTGCTTTGCTGAGGATTTAATTCAGCCCAGCTCAGCATTAAGGGCCTGGGAGTGGAGTTTTCTCAATCCACCATGCAAGTAGCTCTGTCAATATTTCATACTCACTTTATCTGTTCCTCTTCTCTGTAAAATGATCCCACTGGCTAAAAGGGCTTTTCCTGTTTCTTCAAATAATTCCTCCTCTCCAATTTTCCCTTCCTCCTCCAGTTCTTTGTATTTCTCAACAAACCTGGATTGCAAAACTGCTTTTTCAGACTCACAAACAATGTTCTGGTTCACTGAGGGAAGGGGAGAAAGGGAGAGCCTCAGAAATACTCCTGGTTTAATCATCATCTTACCTCTGGCACGTAGATTTGAAGTTTAACTGTGTCAGGTCGAAAGCTCTGGGGCCATTGCCATAAACTCTGTAAAATCTCCTGCTCAGAAAAGGGAAGAGTTGAGGTTTTGCAGCTAAATCAAGACAACAGCAGTCAGTCAATTCAGCACACAGCAAGAGCATTCACACAACTATTTCTGCTTCTCACAGGAGCCTTTAGAACACCTGCACGTGTCTGAGGGTTTGGAGCAGCCTGGCACAGTGGAAGCTGGGGCTGAACGAGTTTTGGGGTCCCTTTCAACCCAAACCAGTGTGGGATTTTACAGAGCTTTGCTCCAGCTTTTTTATTGTATTAATAAAATCCAGTTAATCACCACCAGCGGCCAGGGCAGGTCTGGAGCTGCTTCTGGGGGGAGTTAAGCTCATCCTAGAGCTCTTCTCAGGGGGTTAAGCTCATCCTAGAGCTCCTTAGGGGGGTTAAACCCATCCTAGAGCTCCT
>VZRF01004997.1:1083852-1106563 GCA_013396875.1 Vireo altiloquus
ACCCCCTCCCCGCACCGGCTGAACACGCTCCCGATCTTGTGCGTGCGGCTCCCGGCCATGGCGGCCCCGCCGGACGGGCCCCGGAGCTCCCCGAGCCCGGCCCGGTGCTGCCCCACACCCGGAACCGGAACCGGAACCGGAGCGGCCGCCAGGGCGTGCGGCCGAGTGCCGAGCGGCGGCGGAAGAAGGTGCGCAGGCAGCGCCAGCCGAGTGCCGAGCGGTGGCGCGGAGGATCGTCCCCGCAGTTCTAAAGCCCCTGTCCCGGGAATGTCCCGGGAGTGCTCCGGGAGTGTCCCGGGTGTGCCCTGGGTATGCCCCGGCACCCTCAGCCCCGGCCCGGGCAGCACCGGCAGTCCCGCGGCTCGTGGGGGCCTGGCCTGGCCGTGGAGCATCCCGAGCTGGAGCCGCGGGGGTGATGGAGCCCGAGCCCTGTCCCCGCACAGACACCCAGCGATGCCACCTGAGCATCCCTCAGAGCGCTGTCCGAACGCTCCGGGAGCTCTGGCAGCCTTGCTGATTCCGTTCATTAAGAACATCATTCCTCATTAATGTTGGACAAGCCCTCCAACCTCCGGTTCCCCGAGTGCTGTGGGCGCTGTGGGCTCTGGGCCCAGTCCGGGGCTGCCCCCCGGCCCCAGCCCAGCCCGGCCCGCTGCCCTCGGGCACACACAGCCTGCCCACCGCTGCCTGTTTTTAACCTCGGTTTATAAAACCCAGCAGCTCGACCCAGGCCCTGTGTGAACACCCTTGCTGCAGGCAGCCTCTCCTGGCTGGGAGCAGCGCTGGTCACTAGGTGCAGCCCTTGGCTTGGGAATGAGCCGAAGGGAAGGAAAACGCATCTCTGCTTCCATCTTGCAGCCTGGCGAAGGAAGGGGGCAGTAAATTTCCACGGCAGACTGACGGCCAGCGGCTCTCCCCAGGCTCACACATCTCCAGCCCCATCCTCTGACCTCTTTCCAGCCCTGCGCTGTCCTCGGCTGCTGCTTTTCCTTCAAACGCTGGTCTGACAGCAAAACCCCTGTCCTGTGGAGGAGAGGAATTCCAAAGGGAGCTGCTGGGACTGCTCCAGAGCTGCTCCAAGGCCTGGGCAGGCCCTGGGCTCTGCAGCCCCTCGGGAAGGAGGGACATCCCTGCAGCACCAGGGCAGCAGCCAAGGTTTCTCCAGAATTTCCATGCTTTTGACATTTAAGGCGAGGATGCCGTGACTTTTTCCAGGCTGTTCTTTCACAGGGAAGGTTTCCAAGCCACACGTGAGGCTGGGAAGCTCCAGTCCTGCCAGGAAATGAAAGCTGCTCCCGGACAGGTGGATTCTGTCCTATCCCTGCTCCGTGTGCCCCCCAGGGCTGCCCCACAGCAGGAACTGCTTCCCCAGTGATGGGTCACTGGATGCTCGAGGAACTCACTGGACACAAATTCTGCCCCATCAGGAGCAGGGAGGCAGCAAACCAGGCTAGATTTGGGGCATTTGCATCTGAGGGGCACAGCTGGAGCTGGGCTAGAGCTGCCCCTTCCCTCCCCAGCCCCCTTTCTCTCTTCTTCCCCCTGTAAAGAGTAGAAAAATACACAGCGTTAAAAAATATACAGTGTTAAGAGTACAACAGGACTTTATTATAGGAATTACTATTAAACATCTTTAAGAAAAAAATCACTTATGGAAATAAATTCTAAAATAGCCACACTCACAAACGTCACATATCAGTTTGTTTTGATCTTTTTAAACCTTTTTTGTAGAGAAATGATACAAACATCACTGAGAATTGTACATTTTTATGTAAGAAATGCATTTTGGCTCCCAAGCCAGGTTCGTGGCCTTTCCACTCCTTAGACCTGACTTTTTGCTTTTTTACAGGACACAAAACCAGCCCTTCTCCACCTCCATTAAAATGCTTTGTGCCTCCAAGGTATTTTGACACAGCTACAGAGCAACATCTTCCGGAGGCTGTGCCTGCCCTGGGATGTTTAAGGGCAGTTTGTTGGGTGGTGGTGGTGGCCAAGCTGTGCCCAGGGCCCTGTGCCAGCTCACAGCCCCCAGCCACCCTTCCTTGCTGTCCCTGTCTCAGGAGGTGCTGGACACCTCGGGGATGTGCTCGGGCACAAAGCAGAGGCAGCTGCTGGCCCGGGACTGCTCCAGCAGCAAACCTTGGCAGGGTTACAGAGGTGGCTCGGGAGGTGCCACCTGAGGAGCAGACGGAGGAGGGACAGTGTCCCCTCTCTGCCCCGGCTGCGGATGGATCAGGACTGACCCGTGGCCCTGTGCCAGCCTGCCCAGGAAAGCTCAGCCCGTCCCTGCGGCCACGGCACGACCCAGGCTGTCCTCAAACCCTGCACGGGAGGTGCTGCCAGCGCCGGGAGGAGAAGGGCAGGGCCAGCCCTCCCGCCAGCACCTCCTCGTCTGGGAGAGCAGAATTCCCTTCCCGCCCGTTGGTGCTTCCTGCGCTCATGGAAACTTCTCTGGGACTGAAGCCCTCGGTAGCTAAGAGGCGCTGGAACGGTGACAAGCTGATCCGCTTCCAAGTTTGATTTTCTTCCAAATATGCGGAGCTGCTTTGGACTGGGAAGGAGTGACGGCAGCCTCCTACGGCCCCCAGGGCCAGCAGAGCGTAGGGCAGGAGCCCCTCCTTCTCTTCACCACTCTCAGAATGAAAGTCCCACCCAGGGACTAAAGGATTTTCCGTTCCCTGATTCACACTTAGCCCCTTGCACCCTGAGGCAGCTGCTCCTCCAGACCCACATCCTACCCTGGGCAGGGCAGAGCAGCCCGGGGCATCCTGTGCCCTTCCAGCACCTCCTGGCAGCCAGGTGCGCTATCAGGAGCAGGGGTGCTGCCCATGGTGTGGTATGGCCAGCGTGGCTTGGGATGGCCCTAACCTGTCCCTGGGCTGCCACTCAGAACACACTCCTCAGTCCTTCAAAAGCAAAGGACACCAAAACTGGTATGCGCTGGCTGGGGTGGGAATTCTGCTGCTTTGATTTTAGGAACCCAAAGCTTGCTGGCATCTCAGGATGTTCCCAGCCCAGTGCATCCTGCCCTGGCCCTTGGCTTGTCCCAGAACTTGTCTGAGTACTGGTGCTGCAGGAGAACTTTGTGCTATGGAGACATCACCCAGACCAGACCCTGCAGGCCCAGACACCTGGCAGCAGCCCTGCCCCTGGCCAGGAACCAGGAGAGAGTGAAGCTGAGGGGATGCTCCCATCCCCAATGTGGCTGCGAGGGGACGACAGCAGCGCTCAACAGGTGCAGCAGCTGCGGCGCTGGCGGGGGAGGAAATCTTGGCGTCCACTTCAAAGGCACGCGGGCTCCGTTGGGACTGGAGAGGAGCCTGCCGGGAGCCAGCGCCTGCAATGGGGACTTTTGTTACCAAACCCTGCGGAGAGGCAGGGAAAACAGTTGCGTGAGTGTTTGATGGCTGGGGCTTCTGCGTCTGCCGCCTTCGCAGCTCCGATCCTGCAACATTTGTGCTGGTTGGCGAGAGCCAGAGAGTGAAACAGGCGCGTCTAGAGCCACCTCCTGCACTTGGCAGGGAACGTTGTGCCGATAAACGAGAAGAAAATGTGCTGGCGGGAGCGAATTCTGACTTTACGCTCGTCACTCATTACTTACACAGCGAAGGAATTTGTTTATGTAATTATTTTTAGCCTGACAGCATCTCCGAGAGCTGCAGCATCCTGGCACTGTGGGCACAAGGAAGGGGCTCTGCTCCTGCCCCGCAGCAAACCCAGTAGTGCCCCCAGGCCCTTGTACAACCTCTCCGTGCTGAAAACACCTCCAGCAGCCCTGCCAACCCCCGCCTTGAGCTTCGCCTCTTACCTACAGCGGGGACATCCCCGGAGCCCCCAGGCTCCAGGACCACCCCCAGCGCCCCACGCCCGGCAGGATGTGTCCTGCTCCATCAGGGAGGGTTAAACCGGTGTGAAATCCAGCCCTTGGTGCTGCCCCACGGCGGCACAAAGCGTCCCAACTTCAAGGCAGTTGTAGCAATGCCGAAGGCAAAGGTTTAATTCAAAGTGAAACGCCTAGGAAAAGAAGGCCTTTCCTTTATAAACAATTTATATTATTTGACTATTACCTGATCTGAATCTCTGCTCATTACTCCTAGCAATAATAGACAACGGTTGTTAGCTTCCCTTTCTCACGTGGTTTTTGTTCCGGTGTGCGCAGAGTAAAGTTACATCAGACCACTACGGATATGTTCAGGAGTGCTCCAGCCAAGCAGACCCCACGTGTGAATGGATCCTCGTTAGTACGACTGTGTCACTCCTCCTGCGCCGCGCGGCCGAGAGCGGGCGGGGCCGCTCCTCCCCAGCCCGAGCTCCGCTGGCTCCTCCGCAGCCGCTCGCAGCAGCTGCCCGCTTTTTTTTGCCTTTTTTTTTTTTCCTTTTTGGCTGATTTGCTCGATAGGAAAAGTTGTTTTCAAACCACTGGTAAGAAAACATTGTGCCTCACTTCAATACTTGTACTTCAGAGGAGTACAGCAGCGGAGGGGGAACAGCCAAAATCTGGGTGATTTGTTGGGTGGGTTTTTCCTTTTTCGGCCATCTCCTGATGAAGCCTCGTGCACGTCCTGTGCCAGCAAGAAACCCCAGAGCTGGGACCTGCAGGGAGGGGAAGGGGAAGGAAGGAGAACAGCACATGCTCAGCTTCAGCCACTCAGTGACAGCACCCGGGGCTGTCCCAGCCATGAGACACTGGTGGGGCTCGTCCCCACCCGGACACAGTCTGGACACAGCCCAAAGCACGTGGCCCCTCCTGCAGCCAGGCTCAACCATTCACACAGAAGTGATCATCCATCCCCAGGTGCCTCTCACCGTTTACTGCCCTTCCTTTGGCATCTCCTCCTCCTCCCGGAGCTGCTGCTGCCGTGCTTGGAAATCTTCATCTGAAAGGCAGAGGCAGGCAGGGACTGTAGCCACCTCCACACTAGGACACCACAGCACCACAGTCCCAGCTCCAGGGAGGAGCCCCAGGGGCAGGCAGCCCAGCTTTCCCCAGGGCAGGGTTTCCTTGCTCAGAGAGAGAATTCCCAGTGGGACTTGGGGAGTTTCTACCAGAACTTGCCTGAGAACACCAGAGGGAGGTTTTGGCCCATGGGTATTTCCACCAGGCACTCACACCTGAGCCAGCCCTGGGGTCATCTGGGGCCAGGCACCACGGGACCCAGCCATGGCAGGCACACCCAGCACAGCATGGCACAGCATGGCACAACACTCCTTACCATATGCATGTCCTTCCACATCATCGAGAAGATTTGCCGTGGAAGCTGCCGTCCCCATCCTGCACCCTCCGCTAAGGAAAATCAGTTGTGGGGCCAGGACATGGCCGTGGCACCACAACTGCCCTTCCAGCCCACGCTCCAGCCACAGAGCTGCCCTTGGGGAGCCCCCAGGAGCACACAAGTGAGGCCCCCCTGCCCCACAGCTCCCCAGCCCCTTTCAGGATACACCTGGTGCTTCAACAAGTGTTTTCTTTTTGATTTCCTCATCTTCGTCTTCTCAGAGAAGGCTCTGGCGAGTTCAAACAGCTTCTTGCGCGTGGCTGGAAGGAAGCAGCCGGTGAGGGTCTCACCCAAAAACCCTTCAGAAAGCTGCCACGGGCAGTGGGGAGGAGAGGGGCAGGGCCAGGGCTGGGAGAGCCACCCACACCCCAACACCGTGTGGTGATGCCCTGGGTTTGCCAGACTCGGAGAGGGAGACAGGGCCACCTCGGTCCCTGCTGGGAGGTGCTGATGTGTTACCCCTTTTGCTAGGATTTTCATGACCTTCCTAACCCACTCCTCCCACTGTCCCTGCAGTGCCTGCAGCCTGGCTCAGTCTGCCCAAGGACCTCAGTCTGGTCTGCGGTGGGAAAAGCAGGCTGTGACTTCCCAGAGAAAAGGATGAGTTTGGGAGAGTGCCAGGTACTGCTGCCATGTCCCCCTGCCCACCACGCTCCCAGCTCCCCTCCAGCCCTGCCAGGCATCCCTCTGCCAGCACGGGGCCTGCACACCGACTCACATTTTCCCATGTGTTTCAATTTGTCTCGGAATAAGGCATCGTCGGACACGGCACCGCCGGCCTCGCTGGTTACAGAGGGAGCTGCGTCACCTGGAAGGCAAACATCTGGTCAGTGGTGAGGGGGGCTGGGGACAAATCACTGCCGTGACCCAGTTCCAGAGCTGGGCGAGAGCAGGTGGGACGAGAGCACTGGCACATGGGGCTGGCTCTGGGTAATGACACAACCCCTGGGACTGGGGTGCAGAGACAAGGACCAGAGACCCCCAGAGCCACGTTGGAGACCCCCAGAGCCGCGTCCCTGTTCCTCAGGTCCGTGTGCCCAGCTGGAGCCCTGCCAGGCTGCCCAGCCGCTGCGGGGCCATCGACAGACACCAGCTCTAATTCTGACTCTGGGCAGCTGCTCCGCTCCCGAGGTTAATCAGGATTACCCGGGAACAGTCATTATGCCTCCAGGCACAATCCTCTGCTCCGGCCCAGGCACAGGAGGGCAGGGATGCATGGAGGCAGGATGCAGGAGCACCTCCACGTGGGGAGGGCAGGAGTACCCATCCCCATGACCCACCAGCTCCTCTCCCGTGCTGGGAGGGCAGCAGGGAGGGATCAGCCAGTTTCCTCCCTCCACAGGCTCTCTGGAGGCAGCTGGCCAGAGGGATGGGAACGCAGGGGCTGTGGGGGATCCTGCTGTGAAGAGACAACGCTCACGTGCGTCTTGGAAGTTACCTGATAATACAGAGGAGAAACCAAAGTCGTTGCTGACAGCAACACTGGTTGACTTGGATTTTTTTGACTCATATTTCAATCGATCTGAAAAACAAAAAGCGCAGTGCCCGCTCAATCAGAGCCTCGAGGCAGAGCACATGGCTCCACTCCCCTCTCCCCTCATGGCCCCGTGGCTGCCGAGGGACAGGCTTGTGGCAAGGGAGGGAGCTGGGGCTTTGCTGCAGCACAGCAACCACAAGCACTTGGGTGGGAGCCCGCAGCAGCAGAGGAACTGCCCACCCACCACAGGCACACGACAAGCACACCCGTGGTTTTCCTGCCACCCGCAGTGACGGTGCTGCCAGGACCCTGCAAAGCACCAGTGACACCTCTGACAGAGCTGGGCCCTCGGCCAGGGGGCTCAGAAGGAGGGAAGGGCAGCTCTGTGCTCAGTGGCAGTAAAACCAGCCACACCCTCGAGCCCTCCTGGTGGCACTGGATGAGCAACCAGCTCACTGGGAAGGAGTGTGGTGATAGGGAAAGAGCAGTCGTGGCAAAACTGCTCTCCAGTTCAGGCCTGCCAGCACCTGGGGAAGGTGCTCAGCTGGGGAGGGCTCAGAGGGCATTTCCAAAGCTCCTTGCTGTGCATTCTGCTGGGCTCTGCCAGAGACATTGCACAGAGGTGGGCAGGGGGAGGAGAGCAGGAGTCCAGGGAGCAGCCCACCAGTACGGGCAGCTTGAACCACCAGCCTGGCCACATCCTGCATTGGCTCTGCTTTGGCACAAGCCCTGATCCCACGGGCAGGGCAATGCTGCCAGCAGCCAGTGTCGCAGCAGGGCACACACCCAAAAAGCAGAAGTTTCTGAAGGCACTTTTCACCTCTCTCCAGGGCGAGGAGGAAATCCCGGTTCCTCTGGAGCTCCTTCATGAACTCCTCGTTCTGCAGGAAGAGCGCGATCCGCTCGTCCTCCAGGTACTGCTTCCAGCGCCGCTCCTGCTCCAGGGAGCCCTGGCCCCGCGGGACGAGCCCCCGTGGCACGGGCTGCCGGCAGCCGTGGGAGCCCTGGGGAGGCACACACGGCACACGTTGGGTGGTGGTCTCGAGGGGTCCCTGCAGCAGCGGCTCAGGCTGAGCTCAGCCTTTTGCCCCTCTGTTACACTCCCCAGCTCCCCCAGCCCCCACGGCCACCGAGTGCTGCTCCCTCCTCTGCCCCACAGCCCAGGGCACTGTGCAGTAAAAGGGACAAAAGGGGGACAGGGCATCGCTGCCTCTGCCCCTCGGACAGGGCTGAGGGGATGGACATCCCACGGGGCAAACTTTTGGAGCTCCTTTTGCAGAGCACAGGCTGGCACGGATTATTAACTTTAAACCGTGGGGTTGTGCCACGGCAGAACCTGGTGTGGAGGTAAGAGAAGGGTCTCAGCAGCATCACTGCTTTATCTCCCATCTCCAAAGAGCAGAGTCTGCAGTGTCCTGCTGACAAACGTCCCTGCACGAGGCACGTCACGCCTCACACCTGGGGAGCAGCACGGCCCCACACTGCCGCAGAGCCTCATCCCTGCCTACAATATTTATCTGATTTGTAGCTGCTCCCAGAGAGCCATAAAAAGCAAAAGCACACAATTACTGGGGAAAGAAAAGGGCAGCTGCTCCTCTCCTCCCCCTGAGCCCAAATGAATTGGCACGCTCCTATTCCCAGAAAGGTAATAGAGCCTGTGAAGCTCAACTTGCAGGGCAATCATTCATGAAAACGTGGCAGGCTGCCTTTGGAGACGAAAAGGGAGGTAGGAGCAGGGTACCTGCAGCCCCCCCAGCCCCTTACCATGCCAGGAGGGTGCTGGACCCATTCAGGGGTTCCTGTGTTAGCAAAGGGATGCCCTGAATTGTGGATTGCCTGGAGCTGAGCTGGGTGCCCAGCACATGTTGGGGCTGCTTGTTCCCCATGGGATGCTGCCTGATGCCTGCCCTGCTGCTGGCACCCAAACCTTGTGGCTTAAAACCACCATGGAGCCCACGTGGACTCTGATTTCCCAGTGGAAAACCCACTGGCTTGCACAAGATTTCCCACCCAAATTCCACTGCAGCAGCCCTCAAGTGCCCTGGCAGTGCTGCTCTCCTTAGGAGCATTACTGGTCCTGCTGCTCCTCACCAGGGCAGCAGGCAAGATTTTTTGAAAATATTAGGTGCATTTCTGGCACTAATCACTGGGATAACAGCAGGAAAAATACTAAAGCCTCAATCAGAGATCTTTTACACCTTGCCCACTTCAGTCTCTTGAACAGGATGCGCTCCAAAACTCGGTTTAGTGCACACCTGGTACCCAGATGCTCCCGGAGCGAGGATGCTGCGAGCTCAGGGTGGCCAAGCACTGGGATTGTGCTCTGTGCCACCCCAGGGAGCCCGGCTGGAAGGGGTGGCCGAGCCTCACCTGCGTGCCAGCCGTCTGCTGGGGCAGGATGCGCAGGAAGTCCTCGGGGAGGTTGCCCAGGAGCGGAGGGTTCCAGTTCCTGTAGTGCGCGGGCACCGCGGTGCTGCCGGGGCCTGGCACGTCCGTCCTGCGGGGCGAGACGAGGACGAGGTGAGGAGAAACCCACCAACACCTGCCATGGCAGGGGGCACAGGGCCTGGCACAGCAGGGCCTGGCACAGCAGAGCCTGCCCGGCTCCACCAGCGGTCCTGGGAACCAGGAAACCTCAGCACATCCCCAAACCTGCAGCGTTAGCATTGGCTCCGGGGAGTGAAAGGCTTTCCTAGAGCATCTGGAGTCTTTGGGAGTTGCCTTCCAAGCCTTGCCCTGCAACTCTGCATGCTGGGTTTTCCTTCTCCTCCCTGTTTCACTCAGACTCCCAAAACCCAGCCCGGTGGAGCCCCAGCACGGCAGGGATTTGCCTACGAAGCTGACAAATGTCTCTCACCAGATGTTATACCCAGCCTGCACAGAGGGCAGGGGCTGGCACAGAGGTGCCCAGGGCTCACACTTGCTGTCCCCCAGCCCCACACCCACAGCCAGAGCGGTGCTGCCAGGGGACAAGTGACAGCCAGCCGAGGTGTGCCAGGGGAGCCCAGCACCTGGTGTTTTCCAGCGCAGGCGAGCATTCCCCACCCCCGGGAGCTGATTTTTGCCATTCCACGCGCTGCTGGAGCAGCTTTCCAGCCCCTCAGCTGTTCATGTTTTAGCCCCTCACAGGGATTTTTGAGCCAGCTGTGAGCTTCATTCATCTCCCTTGGCTTTGTCTCACTCGACCTTACAACGAACTGGGGCCGGAGGGCCGTGCCAGGAGCAGCTGATGGCAGCCTGCCCGCCGTGTGCTGGCACAGGGTGGCCCAGGAGCGAGAGCTGTGCGGGGCTGGGGCTCACCTGGGCGGGGGCGTGGGCGGGGCGCGGGGGTAGCGGCTGCCCAAGGCCTGGCTCTCGTAGGCGGGAGGGGAGTACACGGGAGGGGGCTCCTCGTCCGAGCTGTCCGGCTCCAGGGTCCGCTCCAAGATCTGCAGGGTGAGAGGATGGGGTGAGGGCAGGACAGGGAAATGCTGCCCAGAGAGGCAGGGCCCCGTGTGTGGCAGCAAAGCAGGGATGGCACGGGCTGAATGCTGATGCAGAGAGGATGGGGCAACCTCCTGGCACTGGACCTCCTGCACCCAGGGGGGTTTGGTGGAGTTTGGAGGTGCTGCTTTCAAGGGAAGAGGGTGGGTGAGCCTGTCCTTGGGTGCACACAGCTCTGGGGAGTCTCCCTGCAAGAAGCAGAAGGGTCTCTGTTGGGTTTCGGGGCGAGGGAGAGGGGGGAGAGCACTTGGCTTGAGCCCAAGACAATCCTGGGTGCAGCAGCCCAGCTGACCCGAGCACTGAAGCCTCTGCCTGCCTGCAGCAGTCGAGTAGCACCATGGCCAGGCAGGAGGAGGCAGGGTGAGACTGAGGTGCTCCCTCTGAGGAAGATGGAGCCCAGCAGAGGATCCCCACGTGGGCAGGTTACCTCAGGGGGGATGCTGTCCTCCGAGTGCGAGCTGTCGTCACAGCCGCTGCCGTCCAGGTTCATCTGCAGGAGCTGGTCGATGGTGGCGTCCACGGCGCCGTTGTTGGCTCTCAAGACGCACTCGATGATGTCGTAGTCCATGCTGGGGAACATGGTCTTGAAGTCCTCCATGGCCTGGTTGAACTCCAGGCGCCGCACCTGCCTGGCGGGGCGGCTGTTGTTGAGCTCCTGGGCGGAGGAGCCGCTGCGGGAGCCGCCGTTGCTGCTGCTCCGGCGGAACAGGCTCGTCATGGCGGGGGCTCGGCTGCGGGGGCTCGGCGCCCACGGTCCCGGCTCTGCCCGCGCCCCTCCTCACGGGGGGCTGCCCCGGCTGCCAGCCGGCACCATGGGTGGGCGGCGGGGGTCCTGCTCCCCGTGGCGGCGGCTCCGCGCGTCAGCCCCCGGAGCACGGCCGCATCCTCGCACCTGCGGAGGGGACACGGGACAGAGTCACCCACGGGACAGCACCCAGACATTCGGTTCCATCCCACCCACCCCTCTGAGACTGTGCCATCCCTGCAGGATTGTGCCATCCCTGTGGGACTGTGCCATCCCTGCAGGACTGTGCCATCCCTGCAGGACTGTGCCATCCCTGCAGCAGGCCCGGCACGCCGGAGCGTGGATGTGCCGTGCTGGGAGCTGTACCAACAAAATGCAAGACGAGAAAAATGGCATTACTTCCACTGTTGAGGGCTGCCCAGATTTAACGTTTCCAGGTTTGACATGTATTTATAAACATGGCAAGATCACTCTTTAAAATAAAACATGGAGTCGGCTCTGAGAGTGTCAGAGCAGGGGGCTAAAATGCTCTGCAGCACGGCAAATCGACCCTTTGGAAAAGCCACCAAATCCAAGATTAACATTCACTTTAAAACCATAAACAGATTATACAGCTACTGCTTCTCGTTTGAAAATGCAGGGCCAAATTCAGTTCTGGATTAACTCCACTGTTTGAAACAGAATTACCCCAGGAACACTTTTGATTCATAATATCATTTTCAAAGGCTTTTTCCTAAGCAGCAGGCAGAGAGTTCAGGATAACTGTCCCTAAATGGTATTTAATGCAGAAGAACATGCCAAGCACATTTCTTAGCGAAATGGTATAATCAGATTCCAAGCCATTAAGAGGAGCAGTCACCTCTGAAGGTCACCCGGGCTCTCCCCTGCCCCGTGTGTGACAGCCATGTCCCCAGTGCTCATCCCCTGTGCCAGCCCACAGCCCCAAGCTGCTCCAAGGGGTTTCCAGGGGCTTCCAGAAGCTGCTGAGAGTGAAACACACTTGTAAAACATGGGAAACTCTTCAGGAACTCGGGAAGAAGTTTGCTTTTTGCCACACTGCTTAACCCCTACCTTCATCCCCAGGGACAGCGCTGCTCTGGCTCGTACCAGAGGAATCACGGGGATGATTCCTGCTCCAGGCACACTCTGCTCTCCTTCCCTGGCTTTTCTGTAATCCTGGAAGCATTTGCATTTGGATGCACCACAACAGCAGCCCCATGCAAACACCAGCACCCAACCAGCTGCTGGACCTCACTCCCTGGAGTGAGCACAGTGCCAGGGGTCCTCCAGTGCCACCTTCCCATGGCATTTGCTCCCACGCAGGACAGGACCCGTGGCAAAGCAGCAGGAGAATCACTGTAGGGCACAAGGGGCCATTTCCAAACAGCACCAGGAGCCCCCAGCTCGCTCCTGCTGACTAATAATATCCATTTAACTGGTCACTCAGCCAGGGACTGTCTCCATCCCAGTAATTCTCAGTCCCCAGGATCTGCTCCAGCTTGCCAGGAGCCAGGCGTGGAGCAGCACTGTGCGAGTGGAGCAGGAACAATTCCGACAGCTCTGCCCGGCTCTATTCACTGAGGACAAATAAATCCACTGGAGTCAATTAATAAAACACTGCTGCTCGGTTCCTCCTCCGCTCCCCTGACTCATTTCCAGCAAAGAGCCGGCATTGTTCACACCTCTGGAATTATACTTTAATTGCAATATTGCATGGCTGGTTTAGTCACGTATTAAATTGAGTTGTAACACATTCACAGGGTACACACCTCCTTACAAGATTTGGCTACTCCAAGAGGATGGGGAATGAGCCTGGACACCCACGGGAACACAGCTTATACTGGATACACTGCACACACACACCATCCACGTATGGAGATGAGAGTTTCTGGGGAGAACTCAGCAATGCTGTGCCAGCCCATAAACTTCAAATGGCAAAATCAGCCCAGAAATCCCCAGGTCTCTATAAAGTAACCAAAGCACCTGTGGTTGGGGAATCTTTGTCTGCCAGCATCTGACCTTTGAGTGTGTGTTTAAAGTCTTCCCTGTAACCATGAGGGCTGTGCCAGGCACTGGCAATCCCCCTGCCAGCTTTTTGGGCTCCTGCTGCCAACACCAACTCTGGGGAGGTGTTAGTCAACACTGCACGAGAGTCTGGGACAACTCCCTGGAAGTGCTGGATAGTGTGACGGAGCACAGCAACGTGCCGAGCCACGGAAACCTTCTGGTCAGAAGACAAACAAAATTAGGGATGGGGACGAAACATTTATACACCAGAAAGGCTTCGCTGCAAACAGCTCTGGCTTCAAACAGCCCCAAGGGAATGCATTGGGACATTTCCTGCCGAGATACACCCCAGGAATTCGGGGCTGCTGCGAAGGTGCAGCCAAAGGAGTAGCCAGTGCTGTGGCACAGACCAGGGCAGTTCACATGCCCTGAATGCTTTTAAATTTATTTTTGCAAAGTCCTGCTGCTAATCCAGAGAAGTGCAAATCACTACATCAGCATGAGTTAAAATTCAGGGAAAAGCAAGTGGCCTTGTAGGCAGGAGTTGCTTTAAAAGATCAACAAGTAGCTGTATTCCCAGGATCCTCCCCAACTCCTGCATGTCTGCAGCAGCATTTTCAGGTGAGCAGTGGGGAGAGCAGCCTGACCTCGGTGACAGCTTGGGAAGGGGCTCAACATGTTCCTGGCCCTTATTTCTGTGATGTCAGGAAGGGCCTGGGAAGACGCCAGGAAAAGCAAAATCCTTTGGATTTCCCAAAAAAGGAAAGAAGAAGCTGGTGTCTGACTGCAGCTCACGTGCAGGCACAGGCGCACTTGGGGCACGGGCTGGGCTCCTCTTCCCCTCCTGCCCCATTTGCAGAATGAGGCTGTGATGACTCGTTTGGCTGCTGCCTGATCAACTTTCTCCCTGCCTGAAAATAGCTCCCGCCCTGTTATCCTACAAAAAGGACCCTGAATGCTGTTATTCATTCACCAAACCCAGGCACAGACATAATCCTTTGCCCTTCTGCTGCGCCCATCACAGGAGGAGCTTAAAGGCTTTGCAAGCTCCTGCTCTGCGTGTCCCCATCCCACAGGTCGCAGAGAGCACCCAGTCAGCAGTGGGGACACTGGCGTGGCTGGCACTGTCCCCGTGCCCCCACCAGCCCTGGCAGCACAGGATAAATCTTCCTGTCCTGGCAAAGCCTGGTCCTGGCCCACCCCAGCTGAGCCACCTCCAGCAGTGGTGGCTGTCCTGGCACTGACCTGTGCCACGGAGAAAGTGCCAGGTGACATCCCAGTGCCAGGCTGGGACCAGGCACAGAGCCAGCACTGGGTTAGGAAGGGCTGCCACGATGCCACATCCACAGCAGCTTTTATCCAAGTGCTTCCACGCGCTGGGACGGGGCTGGCACTGGAAATGCTGTGTTTTGGTGTCACTGCACAGCCAGGACAGCACAGGACACTTTCCCACACACCTCCATGACTGCTGTCTCACTTCACACTATTCTCAGGCATTGGCACACCTTTGGCTGCAGCTCCTGCCCTTAGCTCACCACATAAAACCATAAAATACAACCAAACACAAGCTGGCCTTGGGGGGCAGGTCCCCCCTGCCAGCCCAGGGGCTCACCCTGCTCTTCTCCCAGCCAGGCTGCCAATGACTTGCACAATTCGGATCCACCCTCACCACAGCCAAGAACAAGACCAGAGCCAGGAGAACACCTCGGTCAGGCTCCTTGGGAGGGATGATGCACCCAGCCCCGGAGGTGCATCCTCCTGTGCCTGCAGCATCCTGCCCGGGCACGGCACTCGGTACCTCCCAGAAATGGGCTCTTCCCATGGAGGGATGGCCCGAGGGGAAGCTCTGGGAGCAGGCATGCTGTGAAGAGGAGGCTGCCGGCCCTCAGCTGCTCAGGAAGAGCAGCTGGATAATCCCAGGGGTCGGTCAGACCGGTAATGTCGTGCTGGAAGCAGCAGTTGCTCGGCTCTGCGAGGAACACAGCCCGACCGGAGGAGCCAGCAGCTGGAAAAGCACTGGGGCTGATCGCTCGCAGCCCTCTCCGCTCAGGGAAGAGCCTTGGCACCAAGTGCAAACGAGAATATTCCCTTCCCCAGTGCCTGCTGCGGCTCAGACAGCAGATGGGATTGCTCAAACACTGCCCAGCCTCTTCTCCCCTGCTATTGCCACGCTGTGTTCGTAGATCACCCCTGAAAACATACTGGAGCTGGGACCCCCCTCTGCGGCCAGGATGGGGGTGACGCCACCGACCGCTGGGTCCCCCCCAGCCCCACACTCCCCAGCCCTCAGGGCACTCATCCCGTGGTGGCTGCAAGCCCAGGCCTGTGGTGCCTCAGCTGGGGATGCAGAGCAGATGTGCAGAAGCATTTCCATGCACAGGATTATTTGGAGACAACGGCTGACAGCCCCCCCAGTTCCTGGAGGGAAGACTCTTGGAAGAACTCTAAAAACTTAGGGATGTTAAACCAGAAATAATGGCTCTGTCCCGAGCAGATGTGCCGAGTTCTGCTGCAGCCAGGACCCTGCAAAGGGATTGCTCAATGTGGGAACGAGAAGTCTGGGAACGTGACTGCTCGGCAGCTGCAGGTATGACTATAATAGGACTGAAATCGGGATGAAAAGTAAATGATCAGGAACAGAAATTATATTATTCTCTACTACCAAGCATGCCAAGGATGTGCAGGATGGGCCCCTACCAGTCTCTCCTAAATCCCCTTGTCACCTTCCTCTCTGCCTCGGCGGATGCTGTGCTCCCCTCCTGGGCCCGCAGCCTGGGAAAATTGCTCTGAGCAAATCCTTTTTCATGGAAACAAATAAGCACCTGAGGATCTCCTTTAATACTTGTTCTACCGCGTATTAAAATGGCTGGGTTTAAGCTCTTTTCAAAAGCAAAAGCAATCAGGGAGGCAAGCACAAGTAAGCCCTGCTTGGGAACCTGTGCAGCACGTACCTCTCTGCAACAGGAAATTCCCCTCTTGGCTCCGAGAGCAAGTGCAGAGGAACCAGGAGAGCCATGGAGTGATCCCAATCCTGACAATGGGCACCATCAGCATTCCCAACTGCTTTACTGGGGAGGTCACGGACACTGCAGGACTCTGAACACTCAATATCCACGTTTCAGAGATGCAGTGGCTGCTGCTGCCTCGGGGCACCCACTGCTCTCCCATCACGGCCAGCCATGCCTTCCTCCTGGACAGATTTATGGGAGCCCTTTGTGGGCTGACCAGATGTCCCTCCACAGCACCCAGCTGGCTCTTAAACCACCAATACCCCAACAAAACCTGGGGGGACAGGCTGAGCTGGGACTGCACAGCCAGGCAGGGCTGCCCCGGGGACGCCTTGTGCAGTACCTGGAAGGAGCACCCACCTTCCCCCTGCCAGTGCCGGGGTGCAGCAGGATCCAAGGGGCTGCCAGGGGGTCCTGGTGCCCCCAGCCCTCTGTGCCAAGTGAGGCAGAGCCACCCCCCTGCCCCTCAGCATTGTGCAGCACTAATCCCCCCCAGCTTTCACACGTTTTCCACGGCAGGACCACAGCGCCCGCCCCTAACTAAGCCCACATTAATGAGGTAGCACTAGATCCTCATCCAAAAGTCGCCTGCCTTGCGAGGCCGCTTTGCACTGGTTTCATTGAAGGTAATTTGATCTTGGTAGGACGACATTCCTAAAATAGTTGAGGGAATTCAAACATGAAATAAGGTTTCCAGGAAGGGATTAAAAAAAAAATAGGTCAAGCAAGTGTGAGCGATTAAAGTGACCCGGCATCCCTTTGTACGGTTTAACTGCGACTCTGTTCAACTCTATCTTGCATCAACGTGCAATAAATTAGATCCAAGAGGTTGCCCAAAGCGGAGGGGCCGATATAAGATTATTCCAGGAGGTGGCTGGTGTCGGTGACCTTTCCTCCCCTGGCTTTCACCGCCGACATCAAACACACACGGCCCAGCTGAACGATCGGCTCAGAGCTTTGGAACGGCGCACGCGACCGTGGCACGGCCAGGAGCCAGCGCTGCCTCCGTCCCGCGCCCATCCCAAACTCCCTGCCTCAGTTTACCCACCCCAAGGCTGGCAGGAGGGAAGCTCAGGCACCCCTGTGCCCGCTGGTGTCCCCCCAGCGCCGGCCGCAGCCGCCACGCAAAGCCCTCGTGCCATATGTCACACAAACCCATCTTTAACTGCTTATCCCTCTTCTCCCTTTGTGCTCCCAGCTTGCGCTGGGAAGCAGCTGGGAGTGAAAGAAAATAAAAATTCCTGCAGAGACAAAGGTGCGTGGCATTCCCTGGGGACTGGATCAGGGCAGGGTGTGCGGAGGACTCGCTGCCGGGCAATTTTTGGGGTAGGTTTGGGCAGTGAGTGATAAAGGGGAGTGGGGGAACATGAACCCAGGCTGGGGGCAGGGCCGACCCCGCTCCCTGGACAATTAGTGTGGCTGATTCCAATTGCTAATTTGCCATTATAGGTCAAGGGTCACAGAAATTAAAGGATGGGAGGGAAAAAGGGAGAAAGAGCCTGAGCAGAGGCAGTCCCTTCCCCTCCATCTCTCTGCATAGCAGGAACATACTGGAATGGACTGGGATTAGACTGGTGCAGAGTATCTGTGCAGGATTTGGCCCTGGGCGTCCCTCAAAGTCAGGGACAGGCAGTGCAGACCAGGCCCAGCCCCCAGCATCTCCGGTGGTACTCTCCTGCCATCAGGACTTAAGGGCCAACACTCACTGTGCAAAGGAAAAATCCTGTATTGATTCACCCGAAGCTCTGGAGCACAGACCGCACGAGTTTCTATGGAAACAAAATTAGTGGAGTAAAACTCTCTCTGCCGGCACACGGTGAATTATTCACCAGGACAGGCCCCTGGCCAGAGGGGCTGCTGAGAAGATTTAAAGGTGATGATCACAGGGTGGCTGCTGTGATCCCCCTTCCCTCGGGGACCAAACCACCACCAGGGAGGACGAAAGGATCTGGGTTTCCACGCCACATGCGTGGTGGGAAAGTCCTGCACCTCCCTCACCACGTCCACAGCCTCTGGGGTCCCCAGGGAGAGGACAAGGGCTTCCCCCCTCGCTTCCCCCACTCCCAGCACCACAGCATGGCAGTAATACATGGCACAAAGTGTCACCGCCTGATGTCCACCTGCCATGCACCAGCCACCCTGTGGTCAGCCATCCCTGGCACCCAGGAGGAGCCTGTGAGGGCAGGGCCAGCCACAGCCCTGCTCATCCCACAGAGCCCCTCAGCACCGCGCTCACCGCTGCGAGCCAAGAGCCACGGAAGAAAGGGACTAATTAAGTCACAAACAGAGGAAGGTTTTTTTATGAGTCACTAAGCCATATGGCTGATGCAAGCTATCCCGGGAAAGTGCCGAGCCAACAATCCGGCGCTGCCGTAGCCTCGTTGTCCTGGGACACGGTGTCACACTGTAATTGCGCCGGGCTTTTGTCCTCCCTCGTGCCGGGTGACATTGCTCAGCAGAGGAGAACCTGCTTGAAAGGCTACACCTCACCAGGGACAGGTGTTTAATTAAGGCCCTGTGTCAGGCCCCTCCTGCCAACCAGCACAGGCTGCTCCATCCCGGCACAACCTGGACTGTGGGGTAGAGAAAAACCCTGAAAGGAGGAATGTTGAGTTTGCTCCATCACAGCACATCACAGAAATTACACGGGACACTAACCTGGATTTGAAGCCAGGCCAAGGCTCAGAGAAGCTCTCGGTCTCCTCGGAAGCAGAGTCACTCCTGTGCCAGCACAGCCCTGTTCTGGGTGGCAAAGGGACCCAGACCCCGAGCAGTGGCTCTGCTCATTGCCTCCTTTGCCACCGGCCACGTGCTGGGCCCAGCCACCACAATGGGTCACATTCTCCTTCAAAATCCCATCTTGCTTCTCTTTCATTATTTTTAAGTTTGTATGACTAATTCAGGTACATCCCATCCCAGCTGATTTGCACTGGTCGTGGCAATCACCAGCCAGGGAGGTTAAAAGCCACAAGGATTTTAGAAGTAACAGTTTTGGCTCTAGGAGCTGGGAATCCTCCTCAAAGACTGTCTCCCATCCCCACCGCTGCCTTACACGTGCTCCCAGTGACCCATCTCCATCACCAGAGCTCCAGCCACTGTTCTCTCCATTTTCTGGAGATGATGTCCCCATTTACCCCTCTCAGCCCTGCTCTCCTACGCTAAGGACAGCGGCCAGGCTCCATCCCGGAGTGTGCCCATCTGCGTGTGCCTTCCCTGGGGAAGTGAGAGCGAGGGCAGGGATCGACCAGCTGTCAGGCAGAAGGAAGAAATACCACTTCCAGGAGTCAGAGCTCATTTCCCAGCAATAAAAGCAGGCTGGAGCTGGAAAAAAGTACCACTAATGGGGATGCACATCCCACACCACTCCAGCCGCCGACAGGGAAGTACCCAGGGGCTGTAGCTTGGAAAAACAAAAGCCATCAACAAGGCTTGGTTTTAAGCAGCACAGCTGTAGATTAGGCCCAGATCAGGGAATAAAGGATCTGCCATTCCCCACATGGATTATTGCTGTGGATGATGTCCTCCACGTGCCAACCTCGGCTCCT
The DNA here is from genome assembly GCA_013396875.1 of Vireo altiloquus. NCBI lineage: Eukaryota > Metazoa > Chordata > Aves > Passeriformes > Vireonidae > Vireo > Vireo altiloquus. The sequence continues at coordinate 1,103,391 of VZRF01004997.1, forward strand.
GGCTCCGAGTTACGGCTCCTCCAGCAGATGGAAAAGAAAACCTTACTGCTTCCTTCCAGGGAGGGGAATGGCTCAGATCAGCATCCGCTCTTAACTGCTCCACTCTCCATCCTCCTCAGCCCCATTATCCCCACTCCACCCACACACACTGCTCTGGGGACCCGAGCAAGAGCCAGAGTCTCCAGTGCTTGTAAATGCCACCTAGAAAGAAAGACCTGATGAGTTTGTGCTTCCTGGAGTTATTTGTGGGTGGATTTTATCTCCTTTCCCACCTATTCTCGGTGTGCTCTGGTGAGGAGGGTCCTCACTGCTGTTTGGGCAGCCTGCCTTCCCTCTGCCAGGCTCACACCCTCCGAGCAGGGGCGTGAGATGGCTCTACCTCCCCAAAACAACCCCCGGAGATCCAGGCAGACCCCAGGGACCAGGACATGCCTGGGCTCAGCCAGGGGACAGTTCCTGCAAGGCAGTTACTCTGGGGTTTAAGACACACTTGTTTGTTTGTTTGTTGCTGGGCAACAGACAGAGTGGAAAAAATATCGATGTCATATTGTCACCTATGAGTCACTGCTCAGCACGGGTCGAGATGCCCGGGTTCTGCTGCCACCGAGCACGGGGAGATCAGAAAAGGGCCTGAGGCACCCCAAAAGCAGCTCACTCCAGCTCTCTCTGCCTGTCCAGCCCTGCCCTGACACCTTCCCCATCCCCATAGATGGGGACTGGAGCAGCCTGGCCACATCAGTGTCCTGGGGACATCGGTGGCCCGGGGACAACTTTCCGAGCCCTGGAAAGCGAGGCAGGAATTTGCATTCCTATTTGCATTTCCTAATTGCGCCTGCGGGTTTCCTGGGGCAGCGGCTGGCTCTGGTTTCCATGGCAGGTTTTGTGCAGACCTGGAGAACCGAGAGAGGCACAAAGGGGCCACAATGGACCTGCCACTCACCCGCATCAAAGGCGGCCGGCGGGGCGGGCCGGGGGGGNGGGGGACCCCCGGGGCAGGGGGAGAGGGTGGCTGGTGGCCGAGGCTCCAGCGGTGGGGATGTGCCGCTGGTGAGGCTGCTTGTCAGAGGAGCAGAGTGGCAGCCGCTGTCGCCCAGAGGCAGCAGCTGCTCCGCGCCCGTCGGATGTGGTGCAAGAGCTGGACCCAGATGTTCCCCCTGTTCTCATTTCCTGTTATTTTCAGCCAGCTTTCCACACGGCTGGGTGGGTGGCTTTCTCCTTCCAACTTCCCTCTCCATTCAGGGACCGTCTCGCTGCTGTGCCCGTCCAGCTGCCGTGCTGACCCCAGGGAACCAGCAGAACAGCCAAAACAGGGACCTGGCAAAGCCTGGCCCCACACCATTGCTGCAAGCCCAGTGCCACCGAGCAGAGGTGAGGCTCCAGCCAGTGTCCCTCCATCAACCTGGCCGTGGTGACAGAGACGTTGCCACTGCAGCCACGCCACAAGAGGGGGACCTGTCTCTGCCTTGCACACCTATGAGGAGCTCTGTGCTATTATTTCAGAACTTTTTTCTTATTTTATAGTTATCAATAATCATCAGCATCATCTTGTGCTGCCCCAAAGCCTCCTAGCCCTGACCACGAGCACCCCACAGGCAAGTGCACCCACAGGTTAGGGCAGCAGCCCCCTCCCCACGGTCTCACCCTGGGATTTTACCCTCACGGCACAGATTCTGACCACAAATGGCCCTCTGGATCCCCTCCTGGCTATCCCACTCTGAATGCCAGCATCCACAGCATGCCCCATTATCTGTGCCCCCACAGAGGGTGTTGGTGCAGGCAGATCCCTGGGGCTCAGGGAAACACAGCATCAGCACCACAGCAAAGCCGCTCAGCCACGCCACTAACACGACCAGGTGTCGGTGTGCTTTGTTCTTTTTTTTCTCATTTGAAAGCTCTTTTTGAATAGAATGCTGGAAAAGTCCAAACTTTCCCAGGAGCTCTGTGACTGGGAAGAGGATGGCCACCTTTGACAGAAATAATTTTGGCTATCAGATGCTCTGACACCAGGAATGGGCTGTGGGCAGCCAGGGATTGGTGCACAAGGCTCTGCCAGCATCAGGCACATCCCCACCTCAGGGTGGTTGGATAACATGGTGGGAAAGGTGGATGGATGGCAACTACCAGGAGGCAATGGCAGGGTCGTCTCTGCCATGACGACCACCAAAAGCTTCCCGCTACCCCCACCACCAGCACCAGACAATCTCCACTCCCAGAGGGCTCCCCGGGGTCTCATTGCCCCAGTGCTGCACTCCCGCCAAGCACTTCCACAGGAAAACCTCTGTGAAAACCACAAAAAGCTTCTCAGCGGAGCAGATGCCGCTTCAGCCTGTGTTCTTAGAGACGGAGGAGGAGGAGGAGGATGTGAGGAAAGCCACAGCTTCCCCAACCGCGGGGCAGCCCCGCCAGCAAAGCCCCAGCAGCAGCCTCGGGGGTCAACCCAGGATGGTGTTCTCCAGTGGAAATCCTTACAGCTCCAGCCCCCGTGTTTGTTGTCAGTGGCAGCAGCAGGAGGAGGTGTGAGGAGGAGGTGCAACTCCACTGCTTTTCAAGAAAATAATGAAAAAGAGCCTTTCCAACCCGCCCGAGAGACAGACGGTGCAGGAGAGCACTGCTTTGAGCGGTGACTTGCACTTGACTCTTTCTCCACCGCTGTCTGCCCACAACCCACTGGCAGCAATTTCAGCGCTGGATGGGAACCCCAGATGAGGATCAGCCTGGCAGGACGGTGCCCTCCATCCTCATGGAGGATGTGAGAGGTGGCGGAGCTGGGCACCCGGTCGGGGGCTCACAAACGGCCCTGGTCACCCAGGAGGTGACCACCATTGCTGTGGCAAACCAGGGCCCCGCCAATTCCTGCACCAAGCCACGACCCACCCGGCAGGGATGGCGGGGTGTGAAGTGTGCTGCTCTGTGAACGCGGCAGAGGGGACAGGGACGATGTCCAGCAGCAGGAAGCCACCAAACCCAAACCCGCGGCGCACGGAAGGGTCACACTCGGGGACCGGCGATGCTCCGGGGCTGAGCGGGACTCGGGTCCTGCCCCACGGCCGAGTCCGCCGGCCCGCGCCCGGCCCCACGCGGGGAAGGCACCCTTGGCCCCACGCCGGAGCCCCACGCGGGGCTCGGCCGCCCCCGCCGGACCCTCCCGAGCCCGGCGCAGGCCCGCGGCGGAG
>VZRF01004997.1:1106978-1125828 GCA_013396875.1 Vireo altiloquus
TGTGTCCCCCCGGGCCCGCAGCTCTGGTGTGTGTCCCCCCGGGCCCCGCAGCACCGGTGTGTGTCCCCCCGGGCCCCGCAGCACCGGTGTGTGTCCCCCCGGCCCGTAGCCCCGCCTTGGGGAGCGCGGAGCTCGATCGGCCCGGCCGGGAGCATCGAGGGGCGACACCGCCCGGGCCCCGCCGCTACCCGAGGGGAGACAGCCCTGACGGGGTCCTGGGGATCTCGGGGTCCCCCGTTGTCCCCAGGATTCCCCAGCGCCTCCAGCCCTGGGGTCGACACCTCCGGCCCTGAGTGGCCTGGGGGCCAGTGCGTGGAGGGAGCAGCATCCAGAGGATGGATGGATGGATGGATGGATGGATGGATGGATGGATGGATGGATGGATGGATGGATGGATGGATGATGGATGAATGGACGGATCCCAGCTCTCCAGGCTGGCTCTGAGCCTCTTCCACACTTTTGGAGTGTCCCAGGCTCCTGGAGCCTGGATCTCCAGTCCCGTGGTAAGGAAGGGGAGACAGCACTGCTGCCCCACAGCTGAACATCCCAGACGGGTTATAACCAATCATCACTTGGAGCAGACAGAAAACAGCCGTCCCTGTATCGCTCGCTCTGGCTGACAGCTCAGGACGGGAAGCGATCTCGTCTTACAAATTACAGGAGCCTGTTTACACAGGGCAAACACTTCCCGTTCCACAGAGAGCAGAGCGAGACCGCGAACGGCAGCAGGTCAGAGCCTCCCCTTCCCTCGTGGGTCTCCAAACCTTCCAGACAGGCTGCGGGAAGAACTCCACACCTCTGGGCACCACGGCCTCCCACAGCACCCTGACACAGCCAGAGACTGCTCGGGTGCACGGCTGTGGGTGCTGGAGCCCGAGCACGTGTGGGATGGTCCAGAGCTCTCACAGGGCAGCTCTTCACGCTGAGATTTGTACCATTCCATCGGTTCATCTGTGTCTGGGAGCCGAGAGATCCTGGGTAAAGATCTGGAAGGCTCCGACAGGGAACGGAGTAAGAGTGGAAATACTGGAGGCAAACCTTCGGTTCTCGGCGCGTACCCAACATGTGCCACAGCATCCTCTTCCCCAAGTCAGCGGAGATCAGACTCTTCTGAGGCACAGCACCTTGCAGTGAGCTTTGGTGGCTGCAATCTCCTCCTAATCCAGGCTTGTGTCAGGGAAAATAGGCAATTTTACATGCCTTTGATATGGGTCTTAGCTGCTAATGATGCTAGGAAGTAAAAAGAAACGGGCATAGAAATACACAACTATGGAGAATTAAAATAGTGAATTTAATTCAGCCAATTCCAACGAAACTGGTAATTCCCTGAAAAACAAACCTTGCACAGAAAACACAGAACAGAAATGGTTTCGTCTTGACAGCTGGTGAGAACAACTGGGTGAAAAGGTGAACGGAATATTTCTGACTTCTCCGGAAAACAAAAGGTTTCACGCATCCTGAAAATGCCCTATTTTTTACTAAATGGGTCGGTTTGGGAGGCAGTGATTGTAAATGCTCTGCAAGGGAAGCTGTGCTCTGACACAACCAGTGACTGCAGATGCCAAATGTCTGGTTTTCAAAAAGCACTGATGCTTCCCTAAAGGAAAAGCTGGGACTTCTAAAAATCATAGAAACATGGAATGGTTTGGGCTGGAAGGGAACCTCAAAGATCATCTCATTCTAAGCCCCCACCAACAACAGGGACACATTCTGCTAGACTAGCCCAGAAACTTGAAGAGCAACAACAAAAATCTATTGTTTTTAAGAATCATAAGCCTGGCTTGCCCAGTGGTCCTGATTTGGGCTTGAGGGTGATGCAGAGTCTGATGAAACGATGCGAGGCTGTGGCTGTGGCCAGGCGCGTGGAGGGAGCTGGCCGGACAGCCTGGCTCAGCTCCTCCAGCACTGAAATACTCTTTCCAAACCAATACCAAAAAAGGTTTGTTTCTAGGTCAGGACCTCAGCACTCAATTTTAACCAGGGGCTGACAGTCCAATCTGAACACAGCTGTAAAATGGATTCGCGGGAGAAGCTTTGGCATTCCTTTTGTAATTAGGAAACAGCCACTGAGCCGTGTGCCTTTAAAGGTGAAAGCTATTTTTGAAATAAAAATTAGCACGTAGTTCCTCTGTCATCCCTCGGCTGCTGCGCTGGGAGCTGTGAGCGAACAATCCAAAGATAAGCAAGAAGTATAAACATGCAGAATTATACAAATACGTAGAAGGGGATCAGGTTTAATTTGTTTTATTCTTTGACAGTTAGGAGACAAAGAGATTTATTTTAACACTTTTTCTCCTAAAAAGCACTGGTTAAAAGGTCCACTTAAGATCTGCACTGAAACATCGATGGCATTTAAAAACTTGAAGTGCTTTTAATAGCTGCCTTTTGAAAATACTGTTAAATCTATTTTTGAGATGGATAAACTAAGCTACCAGTGAAGCAGGGCAGGAGTTTTTGGAAGGGCCCAGCAGTGAGAAACTGTTGCTCATTTCTCAACCACTCAGCTCCTGTACAAGGACCCTGAGATAAAAACTACCACAGTGCTCGATGCTTTAAAAACCTGAGCGTCCTTTAAATTCCAATTTTCTGTCTTTGGTGGGAATCTAACCCTGAGAGCCTTGAAAATGAACCCCAGGCAGTTTTCAGGATACGGCTCAGAGTGGCTGTTTCTAAAATAAAAGTGAGAGAAGAGCGAGCAGAACTTGGAGGCTTATCAGCACCCGGAAAGCCCCGGCTAATCCTCGGCAGCCCCGGCCCCTTTATGTAACCTGGGATTGCTGCAGCTCAACAGCTTACTGGGGTCTGGGTGGTTTTCTTTAAACCTCTTGTGGACAAATGCAAACACATTAAATACTTATTTCTTCCGCCTCTCTAAGGAAAAAAATTGTTGTAAGAGGGAAAAAAAAGTTTTATTTGTGAACAAGGGCTAATAGAATTAAACTCGTATACTGAGACTAAAACGTGTTTCTCTCTGATCCACCTTGACTGAACAAAACCTTCCCAATTTACAATACTCAGGTGTAACTCTTCAAAAAAAGGTTGAATCCCAAATTTCTCTTCACCCCAAACCCTCTCTGAAGTGCTGGGGTGTTCCAAAAAAAGAGAAAAACTGCCCCTTTATACCATGTGCTCCATTTCTGGCAGCGTGGGTGGCTGTGCTGCAATACTTACGTCCCCGCGGCCGCTTCCCCGCGGCTCTCCTTGCCCGGAGGACTCCTTCCCGTGCCCTCCATCTGACTGCTCTGACTTTCCACGGCACATATCCTTCCAAGGCAAAATTCAGCTTTCAAACTCTCAGCCGGTGCTAAGCCATTCACCTCACGCTGAATGCTTACGGAAACTTCAGAAGGAAAAAAATAAACCCCCTATTGAACTCCTTGCAATCGGAGACCTGAATGGGCTCGATATAAACCCCACTCGAACCAGCGGCAGCAATAGGCTTCCCTGGATGTTGGATTCCATCCAGCTTAAAAGTTTCCATGAAATAAACTAGGCTAAGCGCATCAGCTGCATAGAAACTAACTCGGTGTAACAGGAGCATCTGTTCTTCACATCCACCATTTTCTTAGAGCCCTGGCTGGGCAGCGCTGCGGTGGCGCGAGCTGCCAGCGGATCCCGGCCGCGCCGGCACCGGCACCGACATCCATGAGCAGGGAGCATGCACGTCGTACAAACTACTTGACCAGGTAGCTTTTGTTTGTCAGAAAAACAGCTTAATGTATTTGGAAGGATGGCATTACAGAGCGAAGTCGATGTCCGCACTGAGACAGCGGAGGAGCACACCTCGGACCCATTAATACACGGTACAAAGCAAATGTTTACCCAAGTACAAATGAAACAGGTCGACAATTAGCTAATGCAGCTTTGTGGACATAAACCAGGTACAGTCGAGCAGAACCAACATAAAATAAAAAGGAAACAGCCCTTTTCCTAAGCCACGCTAAGAGCACCGTGGTTAGTGGTTTGGGAAGCCTCTGTCATGGTGAAAAATTTCCTTGCCGGTGTTTAATGTGTTTATTCTACTGCTACACTGCTGGGATAAAAATAACAGCTGGCTGTACAGGGGACCCACTGTCAATACTGCAGTAATTGACAACATACAATTAAGTCTCACACCTGTTTATTGTAAGTAATTCATAGATAACCACTTCTAGTACACATTTTCATATTGGCTTTTAATGCTTTTGTTCTCTTGGGTTTTTTTTAAGCTCAGGGATACCCAAATTTCATCTAAGGGTCATCGCTGTGGTTACCCAGACCCAGAAGGCTATACCTACTTTGGGAAACTGGTGCAAGGTGGCGTGGTGGCCAGGGGGGATGGAGATGGCTGGGGAACTACAGGTCCCAACATGCAGGACGGTGTGGTGGTGGCAGCGGGGCTGGGAGCAGGGCTGGGCCATGCCGTGCACGCCGGGCTCTACACAGGGCCAGAACAGAGACCTCTACACACCTGGAGTAAGAACAGTGGTAACAAAGTCATAGCTACATATTCTTCTCTACATTTTTGTTTATTGAGACAAACTAATTAAAAGGCACAAACATAGGGCATATGTTTACATGGACATTATAACAAACATATACATTAAAAGTGTAGGAATGTGTTTCCTTTCTGCTAAACAGAAAGTTCCTAAGCTTTTATATATACAAAAGTTGTACAATTTGATGTCCTAAAGTACAAAAGATCATTTATAAAATTATTTTACACTAAGCTCTATTATTTTTTTTTTGTTTGTTTTTGTTTTACTATGTAGTCCAAGCCCCTAGAACAGTTTCACGTGAGGATACAGATACCTGTCACCTGAGCCAGCAGCCTGGCAATCACTGCTCGCACGGACACGGCCGGGGAGGAACGGAAGCAGTCCAGTGTGACTGGTCAGTCCTGCTAGCACTCTGTGAAAATGCACACGCTAATCTCCAGAGCTCTCAACTTCATTAAGATAAAAACATCTCAACTGTAATTTCTTTTTTTTTTTCCTCTTTTTTTTTTTTTTATTTAATGTAGAGTCTTGGGTTTAGGGTGGTTTGTTTTTTTTTTAAACAAAGTTTTAAAAATGTGAATATGTGACATGATAGTCTAAAAAGTATATCTGTTTCCCTAGACTTTGCTTTCTACTTTATGTACAGATAAACAGGTTAAGAAATAAAAAGCACATGTAGCTTAAACATGTGTGACCATTTATGAGCAGTTCTGGGCTGGACAGCTCAGCACCCCAGAACTCCCACAAATTGATAGAAATGTGTTAACACAATAGAAGAATAACGTAAAAATGATGATGTTTGCAAATATTTACAAAGTTGAACAGATTTGCACAACACTTGATTAAGAAATAGGGGAGAAATTAAAAGACGCTCTCTGCTTGTCCTGGAGGGGCATCCTACCTAGTTAGTGGTTAGAATAAAAACTGTATACAATTTAATATAAGACAAAACTTCTAGTGAACAACTAACACGTCTGTCCCCTGCTGAAACACCAGCAGGCTCTGATTGGGAGGCAGAGGGCATAAAAATCACACCCAGGGCCTCCAGAATCTTCCAGCTTAAAGCAATTTTCCTTAAGTTTCCAAGCACTCCTTTTGCTCCTAGATAAAGAGTCCCATGGGGGTCTGACTGTTCAGAGACCATGTTTACATACATTTCGACTCCTCTTCTGTCAGCCATGGCTGTTTCTCACCAAACAATAACAGTTTTTTTAAAAAAAAGTTGACTACAATGCTCTATTCCCTTAGGGTAATATGTTGGGTAATATTTACATCTCCAAATATCAGGTCACAATCCCTATTATATGTTGAAGTTAGAATGATAAGTTATCATATGCTTTGCATATCAGAGCTGGTATCACCTTTCCCATAGGGAATGCTGCCTGAAATTACCATATTCCCAAAGGTAAAATGCATATTTTCTCCAAAAATGCATTTTTTTTTTTTTTAAATGACAACATTGTAATGCATTTACTCATTAAAAAAAAAAAAAAACAAAACATCAACACAGACAAAGGTTCTACACTAGCTTAGAAACAGTGAACTTGCCTGGCAGGTTAAAATGAGCCATCCACCCTGTCGCAGATACAGAGGGGTCTTCGCTAGTGTTTAGATTAAAATAATTTTCTAAGTTATAATTTGAGGGGATAAAACATAAAACTGTTTTTTTTAATTACCTTTTTTTTTTTGTTTTTTTTTCTTTTTTTTTTTTTTTTTAAACTCTGGCAAATAAGTATCTGCTCTAATTCAACATCAGTCAGCTACAAGGTAAAACTTAATTTAAATGAAGTGCTCCAGTGAAACTCAAGCCTGAACCATGTGAGCCAAATCAAGGGGAAGATGCTACTGCGGTCTCTGATGGTGTTGCCCCAGTGTCTTAGTCTGAATTTATTATTAACTAAAACAAAACAAAACAAAAAGCCCAACAGAACAAAACAAAACAAAACAAAAAAAAAAAAACCCAACCAAACAAAACCCAAAAAAGAACTGCTGGTAAGGATTCCATTTTAATCCTTTTTAATACTGTTTCGAACTTGTTTACCAGGGAGGAGAGGTGGGCAAGGCCTGGGGCAGGAAAGGCATGCTCTCCACTGGTCTCATGGCTATGTTGAGGGGACCAGCCAGCGTCATGGGGGTGGGCAGGTTCATGGGGGACGTGATGGTGACGGGGTGCGCTATGTTCACTGGAGCGGTCACCGGGGTGGGCAGGTTCACCGGGGTGGTGAGCGTCAGGGGAGAGGTCATGGACAGAGGACTGGTTATAGTTACAGGATGCCCTAAGTTCATCGGACTGGATATATTAACTGCACTTGATACATTTACTGGACTTCTCATGCTCATTGCAGCTGCCACTGTGACTGGGTTTGTGATAGTCCCAGAAGCCACAGAGGACGTTATATTGAATGGAGTAGTAAGAGTCACAGGCGTAGTAGCAGCAGTGGAGGTTTGGCACAAGTTAGCAGCTTCTAAAAATGAGACATAAAAAAGACAAAAAGTTTTTAACACATAAAAAAACCGTGGACAAGATTTAAACAAAACAAAACAAACAAAAAACCCAAAAACCAAACAAGAACAGGTACAAATTCTGGAATCATTTTCTTTAGCTATTATTAGTAAGTTAAAACTGTTAACATTCTATAGCCTACAGGAAATACAAACTCTCATGCAGGTCATTTCAATTCAGTATTTTTTTTTTTTCCTGAGAAGTCAAGTGAGGTTGTCTTAGCAAGAGGGTTGTTCATAAAAACAGTATTGTACAATCAAAAAAATCCTCCCAAGAGGAACAGTAGAAATAGAGAGTGTACATACCGAATGGTACGTACTCTATAGCCTTCTCAAAGGTGAACTGACATTCTGTGAAGGTTTTAAAAAGTCATTATTAGGGACTGATAAGCAAAGCTCGTTTCAATATTTACCTGCTTATTTCAGTCTTAACTATTGCTACTAAACTGCTCCACTGCTCACAGTACCTCTACCTCAAGGCAACCCCAGCAGCACATCCCTCAACCCCCATCAGCTCCTCAGCTTTCACATAAGCTACAGCTGCACACCATGTTGGTTTGAGGGGTTTTGGGGTGGGTTTGCAGCAAGCAGGACTGAAGTGCAGAGGCAGGGAGAGCCAGGAGGCCGGGCTGGGGAGCAGGGCTGGCCGGGGGGATGCGGGGGGGACAGGAATCACTCCACATCCATCAGCACCACCTGCCGGCTACCCACACCGGGAGGCTCCGGAAACAGGGATCAGGGCAGGGCTGCCTGCTAAAGAAACTCAGGGAAATGCACTCTACAGCAACGTTACTGAGCCGTGTCTGATTCCACATTTGTAGGGCAGGACCCCAAGCTCAGTTACACCCACGTGTCAGAGGTAAGCCAGGAGCAAAGAGTCCACTTTGCCACTGGGGCAATAGAAATGTAACTTTGAAAGCAACATTAGCCCCATTCAAGGGTTACTGTTGGTTCTTCAAAGTCCATAGCTAGGAGGGGTGGAGAGGAAGGGAAAGAGTAAAAAAAAATAAAATAAAAATTGTGAAAATAAATTGTACTAGACTAAAAAAAATCCCAGCTAGTGTTGTAAAGCCACCACACGTGGAACTAGCACAGGAGAACCAGCATGGAAAGAGCAGCTCAGGCATGGCACTGACTGGTCTAACTTCACCTTTCAAGCACACTGACACCCAGAAACACATCCCACCCACGCCCCTTCCCCAGTTCAGTTAAGCTAAAAGCATCAGTCTGACACCAGTGCTACCCACCCACCTCCCTCACTCGCTCCCCATCCTGCCCCAAACCACTGTTCTGTTAAAGCATATTCAACATTCTCAATAAGAAAGGAAAAGGAAAAAAAGACATAGGGAAGAACAAGCAGAAAAAAAACTCAGTGATTTTCTAAAAATTTTTACCATTTGCTTTATCTATTTAGTAGCCTGATGATATGTAATGTTTCTGTTATCACTACATTTTAACATGAATAAGCTGTTTCTGTACAGTCTGATCAGAGAATTCAATTACTGGCATAACAAGAGGAAAGGAAGCAAGCAGCCTAAAACACAAACAAGAACCTAGAAAACAAAAACAGACTGAAGAAACTGAAAGGAAGGTTAGGAGAAAATAAAAAAAAAAGGTGAGTCAAAAACATTCCTAAAAACAGTTAGTGAAAAACAATAAGCAGTGGTCACAAAGAGCTTCTAAAACATGTAATCCATGAAGTCACATGATGGGCATTAGTAATCAAACTGTTGTGAAACAAATAAGCAGCAGTAATGGAAGAGTTTAAACTACTATATTCTAAAACCACTGAACAGAAGCAATCTATTCTCTGCAAACTGACACAATGACCAACAACAGCAATTCCACTTCAATTACAGCAGCACAGGTAGAGGTGAGCTGTGAGCCAGCACTGATGAGAAACAGGATCACTGATTAGCCCATTTTGTAATAAAAAAAGCAACAGAGAAAGAAAGTTCTCTGAAGTGTAGAAAACTTAATGCAAAGAGTTATACGATGATAGAGCAGATGGAATAAACTGGGAGAGAGAAGAGGGACAGGACACAGAAAGCACACAGGTGCACACTGGTGCAAGGACAGGGGCTGTGTGTATGTGTGTGTGCACACAAGTGAACAAGGGCAGATATGCACAAACACAGTGAAAAGCCACGTGCAAGTCAAAGCCCACAGTCCTGCCCTGGAGCAGACAGGAGCTCCCCTCTGTGACTGATGGCTCTAAGGACACAGGCAAGCACGGAGAGCAAGGCAGCAAGCCACGAGCAGGTCATTGAACACAGCCTAATCTGGGGCCTGTTTCTTCCTGTTCTAGCTATGACTTCTAAGAATGAAACTGTCATGTAAGACATTCTTCCTGACACCTTAAACTCCCCATATGACTGACACCACGAGCTCCAAAAACCCAAACCCCGCTATCTTCACGAACCCAAACACATCAATACTGGTTTGTTTTACCTTTCTTCCTCGCTTTGACGGCCTCTTCCCACAATCTCAGGGTCTCTACCTGCTTTCCAGGCCAACTTGTTACATGTTGCTGCTGTTGCTGCTGTTGCTGCTGCTGCTGTTGTTGTTGCTGCTGTTGTTGCTGCTGCTGTTGCTGTTTCTGGTTGCTGGTCTCTTCACTCATGCATGCTATGCCAATCAAGTAAGAACACAAATTCACCTTGAAAAGTTAGTCTGCTTTCTGCTGAGATCACAAAGGCAACTTCTACAAAGAGCATGTGGAATCTCACAGGACTCCAAGAATGAAATCACAGAGGTGTTTAACACAACATCATTAATTCTGTGCTTTACAAAACTACTTTTCCAAGAGCTAAAAACCCAAACATAAGTCAAGAACATCTACTTTAACTGCCAAAAATGGACTTCTTTTCTCAAAAGTTAGTTTGTATTTAGGAAGAATGAAATTAAAAACTCCAATGAGTCTCTAGAACTCAGGCTGATTCCACTTTTTCTAAACTTTAACTCCAGCTTAAAAATAAAAAAGCCTTTTTACTTTTTATTGCAAGTATGACTTAAAAATTTCAGTTTATCTTTACATCACAGAACAGCCTGTCACTGCTCACTGGCCACAGTACAGCTCATCATTTCCACGTCTAACAACTGCTCTAAATGCCTCATGTGAACTGGCTTAGCACCACCAAACTGGCTTGGGAAGCCAGAGTTGTAACCCTATACCTTGAAAAATACTTCACATCCAAATTTCCTACTAAGCTCAACAATCAGGCATTTCAGACATTCCCAGTACCTTCAAATTATCCAGGAGTAACAGGAACTGTAAAGATGTTGTAAATTAATACAGTTTAAAAGGCTTTAAGGACACAGCTTCCAAAGACATTCCTTGATTCCTCTGAAAACCCGTTTTATATTACTAACCATGTGGGTTAACTTAAGTTACAGGTATTTTAATAGGGAAAATTTGGAAGTCTTCATTTGCTTGCTAGGCACTCCCAGGTTCAGAGTGCAGCACTTGCACAGAGTTTAAGGCTAGAAGGAGCTATTACAAACATCTCATCTGACCTCCTGCACAACACCAGTCAGATGCCATTAATGCTCGAGACATATCAGGGCTGGATTTAAATCCTTTTCTTGCCAGTTACTGCCTGAGGGAGGAAACATTGAGCCCCAGGGTCAAAACTCAGAGAAAGCAGAGAAATCTTTCTCCTGATTTTGATGAGCTTTAGATGAGGCTTCAAATCTGAAACCTGGCAGGTCTTAGCAGTTCTTAAATAGTCTAAAATCTCCAAACTATCTGCTGGACTTTTAGGCCTGCACAGTTCAGGAAGTAGTACTGAATTTAAAAGGTGAGAAAATTTGGGAACTCTTTTCTTCAAGAGATGGATCACTGTCATGAACTGCAGGGCATTCCTACGGGATAAGAGCACAGTCTAGCAGCAAACCAACGCCACACATGCCAATTCTTGAGCTGAAGCAGACTCTGTTACTAAATATCTACTTTTAAGAGGTGTGACCACCCAAACTGACAGATACGTAGTTGAATTTTAACGTCACCAAAGGCAATTCCCTTCGCAAACACACTGTTATTAGAAATGTTTGTAAAACGTTCACCTACTTTTATTGATGCCTTGTTTACAGGTATTACAGTTGATACTTTGGCTCTGCCCGTGTGTCTTTAAGTGGCTGGTGATATATGCTGCACTCAGAAGTTTACCACAGATATTACACGATACCTTTCCTTCATGGCGCACCATGTGTGTCCGCAGTCTGTCTTTGGTGGCAAAGGCAGCAGTGCACGTCTAGGTGAAGGACAACAGTTACACTTGAGGTGCAGACAGAGCAGTACAGCATCAGCTACAGGCCCACTGGGAGCCTGTGTTACCTTGCAGGTCCTAACAGTATCCTAAGTGCATGGACAATAATAAGTTTTACCTGTATTTACAGAGAAACCAAAATCAAACTGCTCAGCAGAGACTGAGAACCAAATCTGTTTCTGAGCCAATCAGGACAAAAATCATACTCTATACTAAGTGAACTTTCTAAAAACAGCAGGTTGCCTTACCCACCAATGCAAGAGGGAGCTTATAAAAAATGCCTACAACAGGCAAAGTTGGTTTCTAATATAATTTTACTGTACAAATATGAACTTGGTACCTTACACTGCTCGATTACTTCTGTTCCCATCCAGAACAAGGAAACAAAACCTTTTCCTAACGCTATTCTTTTTACCCAAGGCTTTTATTTAATAAGATGAGTCACTAAAACACAGGTTGGAATAAGCATGGATGTTCCAAGCAAAACAGTTAATTGTTTCAAGGGCAATCAAATTATTTCTCCTAGATTCAGTCATCAACTTATGACAACTTGCTTTCCCCTTCCAGCAAAATAACAGATCCAGAATCAACCCTTCCCACCCATTTTAAATAGATGTGCTGAGAAAGACATTTGATTTGAACATGCTGAGAAACACACTGCACAATTACCCCAGAAATGAGCACTGAGCTGAGGATGCTGCTACAATCCTACTACTAAGTTAAGCATATGGTAAAACAGAGCAACTACGCTGTTCTCCAAGAAAGCAAAAAGCCTCTAATCTTCCTAAAAAAGCAGCCACAGCATCTTTTTAAAGTTCCACCAGAACTCCAGCACTGTGGTGTGGTGGAGGATGTGGCTTTACTCCTAAACTTGCTTTTCAAAAGTCCAGGAGCAAATACAGTTCTGGAAAGATTCACCTGGGTTGTACTGACACAATAAGGTATTGATCTTAATAAACCATTTTAGCCCTTACTTGGCATTTGAAGGGTCTCTCTGTTGAGTGAACATGTTTAACGTGACAGCTTAAATGATCAGGCCTGCAAGAAAGAGAGGAACAGGAGAAAAGTGCAGTGTTACAAACACAGAGTCTGGCCACCTTGGCTAGCAGTGCTGACATTGCTCTGGTCACTCCCTGCAGCCCCCATCCCTCTGACAGCCAGGAAAAATCCCTTCCCCTCACCTACCAGAGGCTTCACCTGCAACACCTCACAGCTTAAAACCAACCTGCAGTTTAAAACTTAACTCTGTTCTCCTCACACACCTGAAAATGGCACGTTTGGTCACACCTTGTGTAAAGGTGAGAGCGCAACAGCTCTAAAGGTTGAAGTTGTCTCTGTTGCAAGCACATGTACAAACAGAGCCAGCAGCAATGTGAGCTCCCCCTGTGCTCTGTCAGTGCCCTCCACCCTGCTATAAAAGACCAGGTGACAGTTTACCTGCCCTGCCACAGTTGGTCACAGACCATGGCAAAGGCTGGTAAAGGGGCTCTGTGCCCACACCTGTGACACAGACATTGTCTCACAGGACCTGGATGAGGTCGAGAAACCGTTTCAAACCACACTCCTAAAAAAGTGACCACTTCTGGCCACTGCTAACCTTGCTCAGATGGGGACTCCCCCACTCTAGAGGCAAACAAGGCTCTTTATCTCCTCGCCAATCTCCTCAGAGGTTTGGTTCTCCCAGCCCCTCACTACGATAGCTTAACCCTCCTTGCTCACGAGAAGCCAATAGTGGAGCATGCCTGGGATTTGCTACATGGTACCTTGAGAAGCCTTTTCCACAAACACCACAGGTGTAGGGTTTCGTGATGCCACCTTCGTGAGACCTCACGTGGTAGGTCATGCGATCCTTTCTCTTGAAGCGCTGATTGCAAATGGGACACTCGAAGGGTTTCTCATCAGAGTGGGACAGCTTGTGCCGGTTGAGGTGGTAGACGTCCCTGAAGGCCTTTCCACACATCTCACAAGCGTGGTTCTTCTTCACGGGCTTGCTGGGCTTCTTCACCGTCTGCGTCACTGCCATCGCCGTGGCGCCGGCGCTGCTGCTGGGGTTGGTGGCAGAGGAAGACGTAGTGACGGTGGACAGGATGCCTGCGATAGTCGAAACCAGTGAACTCCGGCTGTTGTCACCAGCGATGGTCGAGATAAGGGGCACCATTGTGGTGGGAGTTTTCTTTGGCCGTGACACTAACTTTATCCCTGTGTGGCAGGACTCGTGACGCCTCAAATGGTAGCTGTCCCTGAAAGCTTTGCTGCAGTAAGTGCACACAAAGGAGGTTTTAGGTTTTTCCTTTTTAATCCCAACAATAGCATCCTTTAATGTTTCTGGTGCAGGCTGAGGTTTCTGCGTTATTGGTAAGGGCAGAATCGGCTTCTGATCGGGCGGCTCAACAGCAGAGCTCAGGAGAGGCAACAAACTGTTCTGTGCTGCCTGCTGTTGGTGATGGGAGGCTTCGTGTGCCTAAAACCAAACATTCACACTTAAATTCTCTGGATGGCTGCTCACTCTGGCACGGTGAAAACATTTACAAATGACAGGGAAGCACATTCTAGACCAAAAGCCATGGAAGGAACAACAGGAGAAGGTTACATAATGCTGGTTTTGGACAAGATAAACCGCTCACGCTGTAAATGCCCTGGCTGTGCAGATTCTGTGGTGAGCGTAGGACACGGCACAACAATCAAAGAATTATTAAGTTTCTGGAGGGCAACTTTTCGTGGAAGACTAGGCGCTTGTCAGATCTTTTAGTAACAGCATTTCATCTTTACATAACAGATAACTCATTTTGCTAATGATCATATCAGATGGCACCTCAGGACTATCTCTGGAGAGGATGAAGGTACTGACAGGAGTTGCAAAACAACGCCCCACCTTTAAGCCGAGCTTAGTGCACACTGCGAATTGAACTGCAGGCACAGAGAGCCAGGATGCGATAAGGCGTCTTATTTAAACAGTGTGTTCATACCCCTGTGCCAGCACTGAAACCAAAGCAACTGGAATCGGGAGCTGTCTAAAGCCACATCTCTATATTTAGCAGGTTCCTGATGCATTTATCCACTGACCACCGTGCTCTCTGCGTCTGGAACTAACAAGAACAGCGGCATGGCCTTTTTCTCTTCGTCAGCAGCTACTTTGTGCTGGGAAGAGAAGCTGATCAATAAACACTGGGAGACATCTAGAGATGCTGGAGAACACGGTTCGGGGGTGCTGGGAATAAACCCTAAAAGCTGTTTGAAAGCAGCCAATACCAACTAACTCTGAACTACAGAATCATGGCAGAAGCTACAGGGAAGGGAAGGGGGGGCTGCAGCCAGCACCACTCAGCTGAGCTGCAGCCTGCACGCCACAGGCTCGGCTGCACCACGCGTGGTTATTCTAAGGCAGAAACACTGTTATTAAAACTCATCCAGTCAGACTGGGACAAAACCCTGGCAGATACAATTTTAATGTGGTTTAGAAACCACACAGACCAATTCAGCCTAATGGAGCATTAAAATAAATCACTCCAGCACCTTAAGCCAGTTTAAGTGCATCTGTATTCAAGATGTGCCTCGGTCTCATCAGACCAGTTTTAAATCAGGCTCGTTATTAACGCAGCGTGCCAGGCCTGAAGCTGAGTTTGGGGAAAGTTGCATTCCCATTAGATCAGTACTGCAGCCTTCCAGGACTCCTTTACGGTTTTCCTCACAAAATAACATGACTCAAAGCTGTGAGAGCTGAATAAAACACTGTGCTGGTGCCCGACCCCGACCTGTCTACTTTTACATCTGCTGGGGATGGACAGTGCTAGGAAGTGCACTCGAACTAATGCTCTTCCCATGGGAATCCATTTCAACACGTCCTTTGGACAAGCCAGTATTTCTAGAAGCTCACTTTGGGCCTTTTTCCTAGTGGTATCCTGGATGCTTTGCCTCTCTGGATTCCAGCACAGACTACAGCCCCGCAAGAGCATCTCTCCCTTGCTGTAGAGCAGCTCCTGCCTCAGACAAGCCCTGCATCACTCCAATCTCACTTTTTGGGAGCGTGATACTGGTGATCTTCGGATAAAAGCCACAGGTGGCTACCAACACTAACCCACGTGGGAAGGAATACAAGCTCCCGAACACTCCAAGCCTATCTGACAGGAAAACAGTTCACAGGAGAAAGCCTGGACTCTGGACGTTAACATGAGACAAAACTTGTGGGAATCGTTAGGAGCCAGGCCAGGCTGTCCATCTGTATCTGCATTTTAGATCCGTCTGTGCCGAAGCTCAGGATGCAACAGGTAGGCTGGAGATTACCACACCTGCCTGGCCACAGCAGCCACCTCAAACAACAGCCCGAGGGGTTGGTTTATTTTAGGGAGCGATTGCCGAAGAGTTGGATCCAGAACTCTCCTGGAGGCGATGCTGCTAAATCAGGGCACGGCACAAGCTCCAGCAGCTCGATTAAACTTTTCCCTGACTTCAGTGACAATTGTGGATTTTTCAACCATTTGTTTTCCACATTTTCAAAAAGGTTTTGACACTTCTTGTTGCATGAAAAGAGAGTCTGCATGATACACACCAACAGCACAATACTGAGCAAGTTGTGCACTTCAACACAATTTTAACTTTAAAAAAAAAAAATGTTTCACAACTTCAAATCAGCATTAAACAATGTTAAACTGCACCAGAAGACACTGCAGAGCACCTAATGATAGCTCCAGAGATACAATTTCAAAGGCAGAGCTAGCAGATCGGATAATGGAGAGCCCAAATCCTTTGGACAAGGTTCAAACTTGGGCAGTTTATGGATATTTTTAAGCCTCAAAGAATCGTCAGCACTTCGAGGTAATGATGCACTTATTCCTACAGATCCGATGGAGACAGTGGACATAAAACAATGTATATTCACAGAGCTACAGGCTATGGAGCTGCTGCTTATATAAGTCTGCTTATCTTGGTTCCCAGAGAGCCAGAGTTATTAGCAGCGCCGTGCTCCTCGCAGCCCCTCTGCCACAAGCCATGTTCCTCAGTTTCCAAGGGCTGCCTGCCTTAAAGCCTTTTAAAAAAGGATCAGGCAGCATTTTTTTTTAACTCCCTGTTGGAGAAGGGAAGCCAGCACCTGCTGCACGCCTCTGGCAGGCGCAGTTATCCAGGCTCCAACCAGGGTTTTACTTGACCCAGCATTAACGTCACGTCAACATTCTGGGGATATTTTGATGGCCTGGGACAGGCTCTCGTGCAAAATCCCCTCGTTCTGTCACTAATTCCTTCTCTCCTGGGGGGGCAGTAAACAAAAAAACCCTGCAATTCGTGATCTGGAGTGTAGGATGTGGCATTGTGAACTTCCAATGCCAGAGGCTAAAATATTTTTGTGCTACAGCCTTAATGTGAGAGCAACAAATTAGCATGAGTCATATCTTGAACACTCCATCTGATGGATGAGTCCTCCTCACATTAACAGATACAACTTTCGCTTCCCAAGCAGATCCTAAAAGTGGTTTTCAAACTATGCATTTTGGGGACTAAGAAGATCCAAACAAGAACTGCTTATTCAGTAGCACGATTGTTTCTTTAGAAAGGGATACGATTCATCAAAATGCCACCTAAAAACAATCAAACAACTTTATTTGGAAGGAGCGATTTACAGTCGCACAGCCCACTGCTACAGGACTAAAATTAAAACGTTGAAACCTCCTCTAAAACCATTCGGCTAAAAATTACAACTTTATATTCCACGTATTAAGCTGTCCCTTAGGAATGCTGTCCCAGCTGGAACACACACTTGGTTTAACACTCCCCCCAGGAAGAACAAGTGTGAATATTCAGCCACTTCCATTTGTTATTTAACTGACACCGGGCAGAGGCTTTTAAATCCACGCTTTTTAACTAGTTTTAACTAATCAGCTGGATCAGGGCTGACGTGCTGCTGTGAGAATGGGAAGAAGAAAAACAAAAGTCTCATCAGGACGACCTCAGTGATGCTTTCTGCTGGGTGCGTTGGCATGCTCACATCCCAAATCATTGATTTTAACAAAACCACTCAAGAAACAATATCCAGCATTTATTATGAGCTCTGAAAGCTTTAAAATAAAAAAAAAAAACAGAGGAAAATTTCCACGTCACGGTTTTACGAAGATGCTTCCAAGTCGCACGTTTGGAAAGTGAACTGCTGACTCCTTAATTAAAAGCAGCAAAGCCGACTCCTAAATCAGCGTGTGACATCACTACTTCAAAACTCAGCACCTTCAAAAAAACACGGACGAGCAGCGAGGAGCTGGACACGTACTTGAAAGCATTACTTGGCATTTCTCAGCCTGCTGCAGTACAGTCCTGCCAGCCTAGGAAAAATTTCCCCTGGAAAAGGCTCAGCTGGGAGGCAGCAAGGCACTAAACCAGCCCCGGCTCGGAAGGAGATGGCCCTAAACTAAGGAGATTAACTTCTTAGCGTGAAGTTTCCTACGTGCGAATCACAACTGCCCACTAGAGTGAGAAATAATTCACCAGACCTCAGCCAAACTCGATGGCATCACCCGCATCCATCACGAAAAGGCGGAAAACCCAGCGCCCAGCTCCCGGTACCGGCTCCCCGGAACATTCCCGGCGTGTTTTCGGAGGCAGAGAACCCGAGCGAGTGACTCATCCCTTGGTACTTGCAAGGGACGAATTTTTCCTCTCTAAAGGAATGGTGCTCGCTCTTGGCGGATTTATTCATTCAACTCAGGTTTTCAAACTCATGTCACGGGTTGGGTTTGGGTTTAATTCCGAGGAGGACAGTGAGGAAGCGAGCGGCCGCCACCGGGAATGTGCAAAGAGGATTATTTTACCTTGAGAAAGGTGATGTGCTGGGCGCTTTTTTTTTTTTTTTTTTTTTTTTTTTCCCTCCCCTGCTGCTGCCATCACCCGTTTTTTTTTNTTTTTTTTTTTCAACCAAAAAAAAAAAAAAAAAAAAAAAGCAGGAGAAAACAATCTGGCGTGAAAGGGCTTGTGAGCCTCACAAAAGCCAGGCGAGGATTTTTTTTTTTTTAGGTTTTTTTTTTTTCTGGTACATTGGATTTTCTTCGGAATTACATAAACAGCGGTGTTTTTAAGTCAGTCTTTCACCGACAGAAAGGGAGAAAATTGTGACTCAGTTGGCAAAGGGAGGGGTTGCACGCTCCACCGTCCCTATTCCTCCCCATTCCCGTTAGGATTTCGCCAGTTTTTACAGAAATCCGGCCCGCTCGCGTCCTATTTTAAAAGAAAACAAGCTCCCTCGTCGGCCGTCCCTGAGTCAGGCTGTTTAAAGAGGGATTAATTTATTCTCCCAGACACGGCGTTTGTTCCATCGGGGTTTTGTTGGAGCCCGGTGGAAGCTTGAGGTTGTTGGGGGGGTTTTTTGGGTTGCTTTTTTGTTTTTTTTTTCTGTTGTTGTTGTTTTTCTTTTTGGCCGGGGGAGGAGAGAGAAAAACAAGAAAACACAAAAAAAAACCAAAAAAACCAAAAAAGCGCGGTCTCATGTTTTGCGGGGCAAAAATAAAAATAAAAAATAAATATGAATATCGGTGGTTTGTAATGAAAGCGGGAAGGGAGCGCGCTGCGGGGCGGCGGCGGAGGGAGAAAGTGCAGGAGGGAAGGAGGGAGAAGCGGAGCCGCGGG